>SMDT01002892.1:600000-884303 GCA_005392925.1 Aquilaria sinensis | reverse complement strand
GGAAGCAATCTTCAGTATCATGCCCATGGTCCCAATGGAACTAGTAGAACTTCTTCATGTTTTTCTTGTTTTCCGAGGTCATGGCCTTCGAACGTTGAATAGGGCTCCATTGCCTTTCCATGGCTAGCAGTATGTTTGTTCTAGTGTTGTTCAGGGGGTGACCATCATTGGTTTCCTGCCCCTTTACTTCCGAGGTCTACCTCTAGCCTCGACTGGATAACGAGGTTGATGGCTTAGACCTTCGGAACGAATATGGACGGACTTCGGCCCTTCCATCCTTAGTTCCTCAGCTGTCATGTGTTGTTTCACCGAGCGTGTTCAGGGGGTCTTTGTAGAACTCGTAGAAAAGCTGTGAGTCCCTTCGAAGTCCCCTGATCATTGCAAGGATACGGATTTTGGGGCAAAAGTCCAGAACACTGAAGGTTTCTCGATTGAACCTCTCGACATAGTCGCAAATGGTTTCCCCATTCCTTTTCACTATGTTGAACATCTAGACAGGCATCTTTGCTGTCAGCCTGCTTCCGATGAACTACTGAGTGAAGTGGACAACTCCTGGAAACCTGCTATGGTTCCGAGGGCCAGGGAGTTATAACATGCAGTCCCCGACCCTGAGAGGGTGACCTCAATGCACTTGGAGAGGGTGGCATCATCAGCACCATGCTACACCTATACTTTGTGAGGTGGGCTTGAGGATCACTGCACCCATCATACGTTTCCAAGCGTGGTACTTAGAAGTCACTTGGCATGGGTGCCTCTACTACCACACGGATGAAGGGTAGCTTTTCTTTGGTGAAGGTCTTCGACAGCCTTGACCAGATAGGCTTTCAAGAAATCTTCCTCTCTATTTTTTCCAACATTTCCAGGATTTTCTCCATGAGGGTGGTGGTACTAGTTTCTTCTCGTTGCTTGGTGGCCTCCAGAAATGGAGAGTGACGTCTCTTTTTTGGGGAGTAATTTCAGCAGCGTGGGGATTATGACCTCTCATCCGGTGATGAACTCCACTTGCGGGAAGTTTTGGACACTTTTGACTCCATTTCTCTAGCATGATGACCTCTGGAGGGTACATCCTCTATTGACGACTCCTCGTGGAAGTCGCCACTTCCTAAACTCCGATGAGTAGATTTAGGACTTCTCTCTCGGCGAATAGCTGCTGAAGAGGCCTTTCGGACTGAAGGTGGTTGACGCCATCTTTGATCAAGCTGCTGTGTCATCCACAACAGAGCGTTGGAAATCGCATAGGAAGCTTATCGTGACCGTCAGAGGATGCTTGTCCTCAGGCAAAAAAGTCCTTACGGTGGGTTGTTCAGTCGCCAGTTAAGTTTTTGGCAGGGATGGGGACTTCGGGAGTCCTTTGTCCTTAGTGATGCCCAGCAGCATCTTCGTTGAGTGACATTGTGGCTTCTGGAAGGACTTCCTGAGAGGGAGAACGCCTGGAGCCCAGATTTCCCAGGGGAGTGTGCCTGAAAAGCTCAGAAAAGAGGGTTAGGAGGTCCCCGGGGTGTGTTTCCGGGGAGGAGCCTCCGACGCCCAAGTCAGTGTCTTGAGAAGGTAAAGGGGAAGCACTAAGGTTTTAGTGGCCTTGCCTGTTTGTGTTTTCTCAAGGAGAGGGGTCTGATGAAGGATTGATCCTTTGCCCGGGTTTGTTTCCTGGTATTTATAGGAGTGTCCAGCCCGTTCAGATCATGACATGTGTTCAGTCAGATCTTTTCTGTACCTTCGGGCGTAGGGGACAAGTAGCTGTTTGCAGGCTCCTCGAGCCTTGGTCCGAGACAGGTCGTGACAAGACCTGGACGGCGTCGGTGAGTCAGATCGCCGTTTGAGGTAGCATGTAGCGCCTGTGGGTGACATGTCAGATGCTCCTTAAATGCTCATGCCGTACTCCCGAGGTCCTCTGGCCAGGTCATCTTTGACACGGATGCCCTTCCTCGGGAGCTATGCTCATGGTTTCGGGGAGTTCCCTGGTTCGGAGGTTCCGCCTTTGGGGAGATCCTCTTCTGCTTGCAATAGTCAGTTCTTCATATCCGAAGGCGATCCACCCGGACCCCCCGGGGGAGCCGGTAACATATTTGAAATCCCTGGCGTACTAGCCGAAGTCCCAAGTTCGAGGCTCTTGACTTCGCTCCATCCGAGGTCAGTGATAGCGCCTTTTTCGGATGACGCCAGGCTTCCCGATCACACTTTCGACAGGAAGTATGTTCTGAAAGAGGCGATAGCCCTTCGGCTATCACAAGCCCGCCTCCAAAAAGCCGAAGTGGAAGCTTCGGTTTGTCGGCTTCCGGAGGGCACCCCTGGGGGCCTTGGGGGTAATACCCTTTTCCGAAGATGCACCTTTTGTTCGAAGACATGGGTTCTTCAGCCATGGCTTGTCTTTTGGTGTCTTCGAGGTAACCTACTTCTTTCCTTTTGCAGGTTTGTGAAATGTCGCGTCTCGTAACCAGGTGTGTCAGTCTGGAGCGGCGCGCCATTTGTCAGAAAGCGTGTCCCTTTTTTGGCGCGATGGTTGACACGTGGCAGCTAGTTATTGGCGGGGGCTGCATCGGACATAGCGGGCGCGCCTTTTTATGCGCCCCGAGTAGTTATGGTGACTTTTCGCCTTTACGGAGTACTTATGACGCCGGTTTGCCTACCCTCGTCGGCCTATATATACATTTGTCCCGTCATAACCTCCTTTTGCTTCTGCTTTTGCTTCCCTCTACCTTTCAATTTTTTTTGCGTTTCCTTCTGCTTTTTGCGGCGGTGCTATTTGACGCAGTGTTTTCCAGCAACTTTTCACGACTGCGACTTCAAACCCAGATTTTGGCAAATCATTTGGTGGGTTTTTGATTTCCAGAGTCCTCTAATTTTTAAAGTTTTCCCAAAGTCATTTTTGACCTTTTTCCGAAAGCACTTTCCAGCCGACCATGCCTATTCCTGAGAGTTGGCACCCTCTTTTGTCTCACCCTTGCTGCACCACTTCTGAAAAATTAGAAAAATGGAAGACCAAGTTCTTCCTTCCCTCGTACGTCATTACCAGGTTTCCACGTTCCGACGAATTTAGCTTTTCGAACCGTGGTGACGAGGTTACCGTTTTCCGGACCCAGCTGAAGGCCGGACTTCGGTACCCTCCTCCGAAGATGATTTGCGACTTTTGCCAGTTCCATGGCATTGCTGTAAATCAATTTCCACTAAACTCGTATTGCTATTTTAACACCTTTCTCTGCATGTGTGGTGTCTTCAAAATAGAACCCCACTTCGTTATCTTTATGCAGTACTATAAGCTCTTCGTGGTCCCGAAAGGTGGCTTTTACTTTATGCTACCTCGGGGATCCGGGACCAAAAAGTATATGTTCACCTTTGCCACTAAGGACAGCTGGCGAGGGTGGCAACAAAAGTTTTTCTTTCTGAAGATGGATGAGGCCTGGTCGCATGTTCCGACCAAGTGGGCTTGGGGAAGGCTGGAGATGGACGTCGTAGATCCAAGGATAATGCCGACTCCCGAGTTGGCTCCCGTATTCACGGACTTCGATAGACGTATCCGCGCCGTCTCTGACTGGGGTTCCGAGGTCCCTTCCCGCTCTCTCTACCCCTTCCCCATCAATTGGAAGCTGATGATCGTGAGGTTCTTCGGGAGTTAGGGGTAGTGAAGGAGCACAAGACAGACCTCGGGATGCCGGCTCCTGCCATCGCTGGGAAGGATTCCTGGTTGGTGAAACTCCTTCGGGAGGAAGTTACTTACGAAACTTTTTATGAGCGTAAGTTATCTCCGAATCCCTTTGTTATAATTTTCACCTTGGACTCACGCTGATGTCTTCTTTCTTTTCCAGAGATGGGCGACGACACTGCTGCTTTTTACAAGTCCCTTTTCCTCGGTCAATCCAAGAAGGGTGAGCAAACGAAGAAGGCAGCCTCCCGAAGGCGGAAAGTGACTGGTGCTGGTGCTTCCTTGGCTAAACGAGCAAGGAAGACTATTCATCCTCCTCCGCCGTAAGTTCTTGAGGAGGTAAGCGAAGAGCCCGAAGCTGCCGCCGCTCCGCCACCCGAGGTTGCTGCCGACGTTCTTCCTCGGAGTCCTACTTCGTCGCCTGCTCTTCTGGGTGCCCTGGTGGAGGCTCCTTTTTCCGAGGAGCGGCGTAAAAGAAAAGGCAAGGGTGTTTCTACCGAGGAGGTCTCGGACTCGGATGATGACGTCGCCGAGGTGCCGCCAGGTTCGCTTTCTCAGACAAACTGTGATGCCTTTACTTTTTTGAAATTTGAGATTTACTTGTCTTGACCAGCTTCTTGTTTTGCCGTGCAGGGGAGTTACTTACTCCGGGTTGGGCAGCCGAGCACGCCCGGAAGCGAGCCCTTCGGGATGCCCATATCCCAAAGGGGAAGATCCTGAAGGAGCCTTTTTGGTCGTTTACGGAGGACATGAATTTGTACTTCGGAGACTGCCAGCAAATGGCCAAAGAGATCTCGAAGGGGATGCTTACTGAGGCCTCCTTCAGGGCCGTTGCGGAGGCTCACCCGGGCGATGATTCCGTCGTCGCGAAAGTTTCCGAGCACACTGCTCAGGTATGCTCCACGCCTTTCTTTTTTCCTTTTGATTTCCTCTAAGTGTTTGGCTCTCTCTTTGCCTTACTGACTTTGCCTTTATTTCTTTGTAGCTGCTGGGGTACGCCGGTTTTCTCAGAGTTCGGGTGGCGATGCAGACGGCATTCCGAGCCTCGGCCTTAGAGGTCATAGAAAAAACTAAGGCCACGTGCTCGGAATTGGCTGCCAGGAACGCGCAGCTAGCTCAAGCTGCAGAAAAGGAGGTTGCTGCCGTTCGGGAGGAGTTCCTGAAAGAAAAAGAAGAACTCTTGAAGGATTCCTCCCAGAAGATTTATGACCTCGGCTCCCAGGTGGCGGAGCTGATTTTGGCAAACGAAGCGCATCAAAAGGAGAAGTTAGAGTCTGAGGCTCTCCTGGCGAAGGCGCTTGCTAAGAAGGCCGCACTCCAAGTCGAGGTCGATTATTTGAAGAAGGAGCCGAATAAGAAGAAGATGAAGGCACTAAAGAAGGAGGTCGCAGATCTGAAGAAGGACCTTGACGCACTTGGGGTCGAGAAGGATAAATCCTACCAGATGACCAAAGTTGGTTTCCAGGACGGCTTCTGCCTCGCTCGGTACCAAGTTCTTCAAAGGTTCCCAGATCTGGACCTTTCTTTCTTGGAGGCCCTAAACATTCCTGAGGGGCCTCGGTGGTCTTGGTCCAAGATTGAGCACCTGAACTTGCCTCTTTCTTTCCCGGCGCGGAAGGTGGTGGAAAAGGACGCAGGAGCTGGTGGCTCCCAGGACGCCGAGATTCTTTAGTTTGTTTTAGGGTCCTTTGCCTTCTTTTCCTTCTTTTTTGTACTTCTTCTTTTGGCAATCTTTCTTCTCTGTAAGCAGATTCATCTCAATAAAGACTCTTTTTGGCTAAGTCTTTTTGCGAGATTTTTCATTTCCCATTGTCCCGAACATGATCGCTCAAGAGACTTCGGAAAATCATATCTGCGCTTATTACGGCGATCACCTTCGCGGAATTCTGGCTTGTACAATTTACACTTAAGAACTTTTCTAAGAAACTTCTGTACTTAGAATATTTTTCTAATTTGTACAATACAATTCTTCCGCGAAATCCTAAGCATAGAATTTTTTCAAGGCATCCGAATGCCAAGTATTTTTTAATTCTACGCCTTCAGCATCGCCGAGTTTGTACACCCCCTTTCGTACTTCGGCAAGAACCAGATAAGGACCTTCCCAATTTGCGCGAAATACCCCGTGGGATGGCCTTCGGGGTCCGAATTCAGCCTTTCGGAGAACGAGGTCTCCTTTCTTTATTCCCTTCGGCCTGGCGCGCAAGTTTATAGCCGCGGCCACTCTTTGCTGAAAAGCTTTTCTTCTCAGCTCGGCTGTTTCTCTGTGTTCGCCGACGAGGTCGAGCTTGGTTCTTAGGCCGAGGTCATTTCCACTTTCATCAAATACTTGCACCCGTACTGATGGTCGCACTACCTCGATTGGGATGATGGCCTCCGTACCGAAAACGAGTGAAAAAGGCGTTTCCCCTGTGGCTCTTCGGGGTATTGTTCAGTAGCTCCATAATACGCTTTGGAGCTCTCCTGGCCATTTCCCTTTTACTTCTCCCAGCCTCTTTTTCAGACCATCTTTTATGGTCCTGTTAGATACTTCTACTTGCCCATTACTTTGGGGGTGAGCTACGGGGGCGAAGTGCATTTTTGTTCCGAGGTCACTGATAAATCCCTAGAACCCTTTGTCTATAAACTGGGATCCATTATCAGCTACCAGTACCCTCGGCATGCCAAATCTGCATACGATATTCTTCCATACGAACTTCTGCACTTCTTTTACCGAGATAGTAGCCAAGGGTTCTGCCTCGACCCATTTGGAGAAATAATCTACCGCTACTACGCAGAACTTCACGCCTCCAGGTGCTGTTGGGAGTGGTCCTATGAGGTCTATGCCCCAAACTGCGAAGGGCCAGGGATAGTCAGCCGAAGTTACCATTTCCGAGGGTGTCCTCTGGATATTCGCGTGTCTCTGGCAATTACCACATTTCTGGATGAACTGCTTAGCGTCCTTTCTCAGGGTAGGCCAAAAGTACCCTTGGCGAAGTATCACTACTGTCAGGGTCTCGGTTCCAATGTGCTAACCACAAGCGCCTTTGTGAACTTCTTCGAGGATCATTTCAGTATCCTCATCACGAACACACCTCTGCAGTGGATTTGCGTATCCCCGCCGATACAACTCTTCGCCGATTAGGAAGAATCGGCCGGAGCGTCTTCACAATTTTGTAGCGTCGCCGAGGTCTTCGGGCAGCGCATTGTCTGTGAGATACCTTTTTATCGGGTCTTTCCATCCTTTTCCCGAGGTTACTATGCTCAATACTGTGATGCTCGGATGGTCTAGCACCTCAGTGCATGTTTTCGACTTCGCCAAGTGATGGCCAGGGGCCTCATCGTTTAGAGTCATGATGACTGGAGGGGAGACTTCTGGGAGGAAGAACGCCTGGTGGAATGGATCACCCAAAGAAGAGTGCCTGAAAGCTCAGAAACAAAGGGTTAGGAGGCCCCCGGAGCGTTTTTCCGGGGGGGGGGGGAGCCTTCGACACCCAAGTCAGTGGTGGCTGAGAGAAAGGCAGAGAAAATAGCACAAAGGACTGAGGAGTCTCGCCTGGTAATTTTCTCAGAGTGTGGGAGCAGTGTTTTTCCAACCAGCCTCCTGCCAAGTATTAATTCCTGGTATTTATAGGAGCGCCTAGCCCGTTCAGATCGCGACACGTGTTCGGTCGGATGTTCCTAAATTTCTGGGCGTAGGAGACAGATAGCTGGTAGCAGGTTGCCTTGAGCCATGTGCTGAGATGGGCCATGATGTGATTCTGATGGCGTCAGCGTGGCAGTGCGCCTTTTGAGGCGGATTGTGGCGTCTGCGAATGGATGTGTCAGAGGCTTCCTTAAATGCTTCCATAAATGCTCCTGCCGTACTCCCGAGGTCCCTGGGTGAGGTCGTCCTTTGGTACGGACAGAGCCTCTTCGGGAAACAAGCCCTCAGTTCGGGGGTTCCCAGTTTCAGGGAGTTCCGCCTTCGGGGATATCATGTTCGGCTCGCTATGTCTGGTGCCGCTTTTCCGAAGGCGATCTGTTCACAACCTTGGGGGGCGAGTAGTGTCCTCGGGTTTTCCTGGCGTGCCGGGCTCGGAGCTCTTCGGCTATCTCCCGAGGTGCATGATCACACCTTTTCTCGGGTAGCGCCAGTTCTTCTGGCCATTCTTGTGGCAGGGAGTTCGGCCAGATCGAGGCGATAGCGTTTGGCTATCACATGCCCCCCTTTGGAAAGCCGAAGTGAAGACTTCGGTTTTGCATCTCTTTCCGAGGTTGTTTATGGGAGTCTCTTTGGAAGCTTAACCTGTTCCGAGGATGTACCTTTTGCCCGAAGATCATGGGCTCTTCGGCCTTGGCCTGTTCTTTGGTGTCTTCGAGGCGGAGCCTGTGCCGAAGATACACCTCTTGCCCGAAGGTCATGGGCTGTTCGGCCATAGCCTGTCTCTTGGCGTCCTCGAGTTGGCATGCTCTTTGTTTCTGCAGGTCTGTTTGGCCAAGCGTGTCAGTCTGAGCGGCGCGTCCCAGTTTTCCAGGGATGTCAAAAGACGTGTCCCAGTTTTCAAGGGACGTTTGGAGGACGTGTCCCCCATTTTTGCGCAGCGGTTGACACATGGCGCTTTGCCATTGGAGGAGAGTCACGTCGGTTACAGAGGGCGCGCCTTTTCAGGTGCAGAGAGCAGTTACGGCGACGGTTCGCCTCCAAAGGGTACTTATGACGATGTTTCGGTTACCCACCTCTGGCTTATAAATAGCCCATTCCATCATAAGTTCCTTTTGCTTTTTCTTCTGCTCTTTTCTCTGCTTTGCCCCTGTTCTTGCACTTTCTTGCTTTCTGTGGCGGAGCTACCTTAATTAGAGCTTTTTTCCAGCCAACTTTCACGATGGCGTCCTCAGATTTTGGCAAATCTTTCGGTGGGTTTTTGTTTTCCAGAGTGTTTTGATCCCTCTGTTCTTTTGAGTTTTTCTCTGGAAACTGTTTTCTTCCGTTTTCAAACTCGTTTTCATGTCGAAAATGCCCATTCCTGAGAGCTGGCAGCCTCTTTTAGCCCATCCTTGTTGCACCACCCCTGCAAAGTTAGAGAGGTGGAAGAAAAAATTCTTTCTTCCCTCTTACGCCATTACTAGGCTGCCTCGTTCTAGCCATTATGCTTTTTCAAACCATAGTAAGGAGGTTACCGTTTTCCGAGCCCAGCTGAAGGCCGGTCTTCGGTATCCTCCCCCGAAGATGGTGTGCGAGTTCTGCAAATTTCATGGCATTGCTGTGAACCAGCTTCCCCCGAACTCGTTCTGCTATTTTAACGCCTACCTCTGCATGTGTGGCGTCTTCGGGATAGAACCCCATTTCATAATCTTTATGCAGTACTACAAGCTCTCTGTGGTCCCGAAGGGTGGCTTCTATTTCATGCTACCTCGGGGGTCCGGGAGCAAGAAATTCATGTTCACCTTCGCCACTAAGGATAGCTGGCGGGGGTGGCAACTGGCGGGGGTGGCAACAGAAGTTCTTCTTCCTGAAGATGGACGAGGCCTGGTCGTACGTTCTGACCAAATGGGCTCAGGGAACACTGGATGTGGACGTTGTTGACCCGAGGATGCTGCTGACCCCAGAGTTGGCTCCCGTGTTCGGGGATTTCGACGCCCGCATTCGGGCTGTCTCTGACTGGGATCCCGAGGTCGCTCCGTGCGCCCTTTACCCTTTTCCAATCAACTGGAAGTTGATGACCGAAGAGGTCCTTCTGGAATTAAAGGTGGTAAAGGAGCACAAGACTGACCTCAAGATGCCAGCTCCTGCCATCGCCGGGAAGGATTCCTGGTTGGTCAAGCTTCTTAAGGAGGAAATTTCTTTCGAAACGCTTGTCGAAAGTGAGTCATCTTCTACTCCTTTGCTGTTTTTTCCTCGGACTTACGCTGATGTTTCTCTCCTTTTTCAGAGATGGGCGACGGGACTGCCGCCTATTACAAGTCCCTTTTCTCCGGCCAAGTGGAGAAGGGCGATCAGACGAAGAAGGCGGCTTCCCGAAGGCGGAAGTCTACTGGCGCGGGTCCTTCGTCTAAACGGGCAAAGAGACTGTTATTTCTTCCCAGGTTCCTCTAGAAGAAATTCCCGAGGAGACTGCCGAGGAGCCTGGGTCCAGCCGAGATTCCGGCGCCGAGATTCCTGAGACTGCTGCTTCCGAGGTCCCTTCAACCGACGTCCCTCCTCAAAGTCCTACTGCGTCGCAGGCCCTCCTTGATGTAGTGGTAGAAGTACCTTCTGCCGAGGAGCGGCGCAGGCGGAAGGGCAAGGGCATTTCGACCGAGGAGGCCGAGGACTCCGAGGACGTCGTTGTCGAGGTTCCACCAGGTTTGTTTCCAGACAAAGTGTACTTCCTTTGTTTTTTCTGGATTGCCTTCTTTGTCTTTAATCTCCTTCTCATTCTTGCCACGCAGGGGAGTTGACTACCCCTGACTGGGCGGCCGAACATGCTCGGAAGCGAGCTCTTCGGGACGCCAAAATCCCGCAAGGGAAGATACCAAAGGAGCCTTTCTGGACGTTCACGGAGGACATGAATTTGTACTCCGAGGACGTTCCTCAAATGGCGAAGGAAATTTCGAAGGGGGTGCTTACCGAGGCCTCCTTCAAGGCTATAGCGGCGGCCCATCCGGGGGATAACACTCTCGCCGCAAAGATCACCGAGCATGCTGCTCAGGTATATCCTTCACAGCTCTTTCCCTTCAATTTTTTCCTAAGTGTTTGGCTCTTACTGACCTTGCGTTTTATCTTCTTGCAGCTGCTGGGGTACGCCGGCTTTCTCCGAGTTCGGGTGGCCAGGGAGGTTGCCTTCCGAACTTCGGCCACTCAGACCATGAATGAGGCGAGGATCGCACTCGCGGAGTCGGCCGCCAAAAACCAGCAGCTGAAAGAGGCTGCTGAGAAAGAAGTGATTGCCCTTCGGGAGGAGTTCCGGAAGGAAAAAGAAGAACTCCAAAAGGTTTCCTCCCAGAAGATTGCTGACCTCGGTGAACAAATAAAGGGGACGCTCGCCGCCAACGAAGATCTTCTCAAGCACAAGGCTGGTTCTGACAGCCTTATAGTGTCGTTGACGAGTGAGAATAATACTCTCCGGGCCGAGGTCGAGTCTTTGAAGAAGGGGTCCAGGGAGACGCTGGAGATAAAGGCGCTGAAGGAGGAGGTCGCTGAACTGGAGGACGAGCTTGACGACCTCGAGCTTGATAAGAACGAGTCTGATCAAATGGCGAAGGTTGCCTTCCAGGACGGCTTCTGCCTTGCTCGTCACCAGATTCTCCAGAGGTTCCCAGATTTAGACCTCTCTTTTCTTGAGGCCCTAAATATTCCTGAGGGACCTCGGTGGGAATGGTCCAAGGTCGAGCATCTGAAACTTCCTCCTTCAATGCCGGCGCGAAAGGTGGTGGAAAAGGGCGGGCCAGCGAGTGGCTCTCGGGACGCCGCGAACCCTTAGGCTATTTTTTAGGGCCCCTTTTCCTTCCCTTCTATTTTGTATTCCTTCTTCGGTCACTTCTTCTGTAAAGCAGCTTTGCTCTTAATGAAGATTTTTTTGGCTAAGTCTTTTCTTGCAAGTTTCTTCATTTCCATTGTCCCGAACACGTTCGCTCAAGAGACTTCGGAAAACCTGCGATCAAAGAAACTTTTTTACCTTCCCTTGGCCGAGCCTGTTTGCTCCAGAGGCTTTCTGGAAAGTCTGAAAAAATTTGACTAAGTCTTTTTGCAGGCTTTTGCATTTCCAATTTGTCCCGAACATGATTGCTCAAGGGACTTCGGAAAACCTTCAGTCAAATTTTTGTTTTTCCAGTTGTCCCGAGCATGTTTGCTCAAGGGACTTCGGAAAACCTTTCGCGAGATTTTTCACTTCCCATTTTCCCGAGCACGTTCGCTCAAGGGAGTTCAGGAAATTATCTCTGCGCTGGCTATGGCGAGTACTTCTGCGAGATTTTTGTTTTCCATCTTTCCCGAGCGTGATGGCTCAAGGGACTTCGGAAAGTCATATCTACGCTTTATCATGGCGAGCATCTTCGCGGAATTCTGTTTTGCACAATTTTGGATACTTAAGAACTTTCCTTAAGAGCATTCTGTACTTACAATTCCTCCGCTTCATCTTAGGCGTAGAATTTTTTCAAGGCGTCTGAGTGCCAAGTATTTTTCAATTCTACGCC
The DNA here is from genome assembly GCA_005392925.1 of Aquilaria sinensis. NCBI lineage: Eukaryota > Viridiplantae > Streptophyta > Magnoliopsida > Malvales > Thymelaeaceae > Aquilaria > Aquilaria sinensis. The sequence goes on along the minus strand of SMDT01002892.1, from coordinate 872,533 downwards.
TTCGGCGTCGCCAAGTTTGTACACGCCTTTTCGTACTTCGGCGAGAACCAGATAAGGTCCTTCCCAGTTTGCGCGAAGTACTCCGTGGGATGGCCTTCGGGGTGCAAAGTCAGCCTTTCGGAGAACGAGGTCTCCCTTCTTGATTTCTTTTGGCCTGGCCCGTAAGTTTATAGCCGCGGCCACTCTTTGCTGAAAAGCTTTTCTTCTCAGCTCGGCTATTTCTCTGTGTTCGCCGACGAGGTCGAGCTTGGTTCTGAGGCCGAGGTCGTTTCCACCTTCATCAAATACTTGCACCCGTACTGATGGTCTGACTATCTCGACTGGGATAATGGCCTCTGTCCCGAAGACTAGTGAAAAGGGAGTTTCCCCTGTGGCCCTTCGGGGCGTCGTTCGGTAGCTCCACAATACGCTTTGGAGTTCTCCTGGCCATTTCCCTTTTGCTTCTCCCAGTCTCTTTTTCAGGCCATCTTTTATGGTCCTGTTCGATACTTCCACCTGCCCGTTACTTTGGGGGTGAGCTACTGGGGCGAAGTGCATCTTTATTCCGAGGTCGCTGATAAATTCCTGGAATCCTTTGTCTATGAATTGGGATCCATTATCAGCTACTAGTACCCTCGGTATGCCAAATCTGCATACGATGTTCTTCCATACGAACTTCTGCACTTCTTTTGCCGAGATAGTTGCTAGTGGTTCTGCCTCCACCCATTTTGAGAAATAGTCCACTGCTACCACGCAGAATTTCACGCCTCCGGGTGCTGTGGGGAGTGGCCCAATAAGGTCTATACCCCAGACTGCGAAGGGCCAAGGATAGTCTGCCGACGTTACCATTTCCGAGGGTGTCCTCTGGATTTTTGCATGTCTCTGGCAACTACCGCATTTCCGGACGAACTGTCTTGCGTCCTTTCTCAGGGTAGGCCAGAAGTATCCTTGGCGAAGTATCACTGCTGCAAGGGCATCAGTTCCAATGTGTGAACCACACATGCCTTCGTGGACCTCTTCAAGGACCATTTCAGTATCCTCTTCATCCACGCATCTTTGCAGCGGGTTCGCATATCCCTGTTGGTATAACTCTTCGCCAATCAGGAAGAATCTTCCGGAGCGTCTTCGCAGTCTTGCAGCATCGCCGGGGTCTTCGGGGAGCAAATTCTCTGCGAGGTATCTTTTTATTGGATCTTTCCACCCTGTTCCCGAGGTCATCATGCTCAGCACTGAGATGCTCGGATGATCTAGCACCTCGGTGTATGTTTTAGACTTCGCCAAGCAATCTGCCTCAGTGTTATTCCGCCGTGGTACATTTTCGATCCGTACGGCGTCAAACTCTTGGATGAGCTTTGCTACCAGCTCGTGGTATTTTGCCAAGGTTGGGTCCTTCGCCCCATAATCTCCTGCCGTCTGCCGAACTACCAGCTGGGAATCGCTGTGAGCTTTTAAGTTTCTCACGCCAATCCTTCTGGCCAAGCGTAATCCCGCTATGAGGGCTTCATACTCAGCCACATTGTTAGTGACGCTGAAGCTGAACTTGATAGCCTTCATTACCTCCAGGCCTTCGGGTCCTCTGATAATTACTCCAGCTCCCTGGTGTTCGGATCCTGAGGCTCTGTCAACATGCAAGGTCCCTGGCTCACCTGAGGCTCCGTCCATTTGCAAGGTCCATTCTGGCTCACCCTCTTTTGGATCTGAATGGCTCTCCTCAGTGGTGGGTATTTCGGCGATAAAATCTGCCAGTGCTTGGGCTTTTATGGCCTTCCGAGGCTCATACGTGATTTCGTGCTTGCCCAACTCTATGCACCACTTGGAGAGCCTTCCCGAATGATCAACTCTCTTCATGACATCCCGTAGTGGCAGACTACTTCGGACGATGATGGGGTGAGCCTGAAAGTATGGTCGCAGCCTTCTCCCTGCAAGCACCAAGGCGTATATAGCTTTTTGAAGCAAAGGGTACCTGACTCCGGTGCCATGCAGGGACTTGCTGACATAGTAGACCGGCCATTGCTTTGGCCCTTCTTCTTTCACAAGGACCGAGCTCACAGCTTTTTCTGTGACGGCGAGGTAGAGTACGAGGGGCTCTTCCTCCCGAGGTTGTCGCAGAGTCGGCAGGCTAGCCAAGTAGACTTTGAGTTCTTCCCAGGCCTTTTGGCAATCTTCGTCCCAAGGATGATCATTCCTTCCGAGGTCGCCTTCCATCTTTGCTGCCTTTGTGAGGACTTTGAAGAAGGGTCGACACCTATCTCCGTACCTGGAAATAAACCTGCTCAGAGAGGTTATTCTTCCGGTGAGTCTCTGCACGTCTTTGACTGTGGCAGGAGTTCGGAACTCAAGCAGAGCCTTAATCTTCTCGGGATTAGCGTCGATGCCTCTTTCGGATACCATGTACCCAAGGAATTTTCCCGAGGTCACCCCGAAGATGCACTTCTCAGGATTGAGGCGAATCCCGAAGGCTCTGAGCTTTTGGAAGGTTTCCTCTAAATCTGCAACGTGGTAGCCAGGCAGCTTGCTCTTGACTATCATATCATCAACATACACCTCCATGTTTCTCCCCATTTGGTCTTTAAAGACCTTGTTCATCAACCTTTGGTAGGTGGCTCCTTGCATTATTTAGCCCGAAGGGCATTCTGACATAGCAGTATGTTCCTCCCTCGGTGATGAAGGCAGTTTTCTCTTCATCTTCGGGGTCCATCCTTATCTGATGGTAGCCACTGAAGGCGTCTAGGAAACTTAGGAGCCCATACTCAACAGTTGAATCTACCAGTTGATCTATTGGCGGCAGAGGGTATGAGTCTTTCGGGCAAGCATCGTTCAAGTTTCTGAAGTCGATGCACATCCGGAGTTTTGCTGCTACCTTCTTTCGTGGCAATGACCATGTTGCTCAACCATTCGGGGTACTTGACCTCCCTGATAACTTCAGCATCTAGGAGATGCTGGACTTCGGTTTCGACAAAGTTGCTTTTGTGGGATGAGATGCTTCGTTTCTTTTGCCGGACAGGTTTTGCTTTCAGGCTTACTTTGAGGCTATGCTTTATTATGCCAGGGTTTACCCCTGGCATATCTTTCGGCGAGTAGGCAAACAGATCTTTATTTTTCAGCAGAAAGGATACAAGGTTTTCCTTCTCACCTTCGGTCAAGCTCTTCCCTATTCGGGTAGATTGTCCTGGGACAAGCTCTACTGCTTCCGTTTCTGCTTTGGCGAGATCTTCTTCTTTGCCTTTTTCTAGCGCCTTTGCCTCCATCGTTTGCGCGAGGTTGCTCGCCGGAGCTTTTCGTTTTTTTACAAACACCTTTCTTACCTCGGCTTGGTCTAGGAAGACCTCTGCATCTCCATCCTTGGTGGCGAATGTGACAGTCAAGTACTTCACATCAGGGCGAATATGCAGGTTCCCCTGTGTCTGCCTTCCAAGGATGGCGTTGTACGAGGACGGGACGTCCATGACGATGAACCTCGCCATTGTGGAGGCGTACAACTCAGCTGCTCCGTCTACCGAAGTCCCTCTCATCATCAGTGGGAGGTCGATCCATCCGAGGACGGGCAGTTCGGATGGTCCAACCCCGAAGGTGGGCGAGGTGACAGGTTTAAGCTCGCTGCTGGAGATGCCCAAGCTCGGCAGTAAGTGCGAGAATAGGACGTCAGCATTTGAGCCATCATCAAGCAACACTCTTTTGACGTCCCAGTTCCCTATCCTCGCCATGATCAGCAGCGGATCGTCGTGGGGGAAGACGACGGTGGAGCCATCTTTGCGAGCCAGTTTCTTTGATGGACTTTGATACTCCATGACTGCAATTTCTCTGGCCTTCCGCTTTCTTTCCGAGGATGGGAGCCCCGTGGTGATGGTTTGGATAACCCCTGCTGGAGGTGGAGGGCGCCTTTTTGGACTTCGGTTTCTCCGCCTGTCGGAGTCATAGTCCTCATCTTCGGCCCTTTCTTCCTCCACTTTTCTGCCTTTCGGGGATGGCATCCGCAGGTATTTCCGAAGTTGGCCCTGCTTTATCAGCGACTCTATGTACTTCTTCAGCTGGAAGCAATCTTCGGTCTCATGACCGTGGTCGCGATGAAACTGGCAGAACTTCTTGTCATTCTTCTTATTATCGGCGGTCATGGCCCTTGGTCGCCGAATCTGCGTCCCTTGCCTTTCCAGCGCCATGAGAATGTTGCTCCGTGTAGTGCTCAATGGTGTGAAACTTTGGGGTTTCCTTCCCCGCATCCTCCGAGGTCGTCCTGCTTGTTCGGTCGGATGCCGAGCTTGCTGATTGGACCCATCGGCGCGGTGGTGATCGGGCTTCGGCCCTGCCATTCTTAGTTCCTCGGCGGTCATGTGCTGTTCTGCCCTTCGGTAAAATTCTCTGAGGGTCTCCGGGGGGTCCTTTGAGAACTCGTAGAATAGCTGTGAGTCTCGCCGAAGGCCCCGTGTCATGGCAAGAATGCGGATTTCGGGCCGGAAGTCTGGGATGCTCAGAGCTTCCCTATTGAATCTTTCGACATAGTCTCGGATGGTTTCTCCGTTCCTCTGCTCTATGTCGAACATCTGGACAGGCATCTTCGCAGTAGGTCTGCTCCCAATGAATTGCTGTGTGAAGGCCTGTGGACAACTCATGGAACTCAGTAATGGTCCCTGGGGGCAAGGAATTGTACCAAGCAGTTGCTGGCCCTGTGAGGGTGACTTCGAAGCACTTGCACATGGTAGCGTCATCAGCACCGTGCATTATCATGCTCCGTCTGTACTTCGTCAGATGGGCCTGTGGATCAGTACGACCATCATAAATCTCCAACCGAGGTACTCTGAAGTCACCTGGCATAGCTGCCTCAACGACGGCCTGAGTGAATGGGGAGTCATCTTCGCAGAATGTTCCCGAGGGTCTGGCCCAAACGGGTTTTCTGGCCACTTGTTTTTCCACTCTGTCCAGCCGTGCTAGTATCTTCTCCATGAGCACTGTGGCGCTAGGGCCTTCTTCAGGGAATGAAGATCGTCGGCGCCTCTTCGGGGGGCGAGTTCGGCGCTGAGGGGACAAGGACCTCGCCTCAGGCGACGAACTGCTTCGCTGTGAGACTCTCGGTCGCTTGGACCTGGTTTGTCCCACAGGCCGTTTCCCGAGGGCTATAATTTCTGTGGATGATTCTTCGCGAGGGTCTCCACTCCCCAAACTGCGATGTGTAGACTTGGGGCTCCTCTCCCGAGGGCGTGTCACTGAGGGGGGTCTCTGGGCCTGTGCTTGCTGCGGCCACCTTCGGCCGATCTGCTGTGTCACTTCAGACACGACCGAACGCTGAAAGTCCCTCAAGAAACTCATGGTGACTACCAGAGGGCGGTCTTCCTCGGGCGCAGAAGTCCCTGGGAGTGTTTGCTCAGCAGCCGGTTGTATCTCAGGCGCGGACGGGGACCTCGGGAGTCCCTTGTCCTTAGAACGCCGAGTCTTCAACGACGGCGATCTCAGAGCGGGTTCCCACAGACGGCGCCAAATGATGGCCGGGGGCCTCATCGTTTAGAGTCATGATGACTGGTGGAGAGACTTCTAGGAGGAAGAACGCCTGGAGGATGGATCGCCCAAGGGAGTGTGCCTGAAAGCTCAGAAACAAAGGGTTAGGAGGCCCCCGGAGTGTTTTTCCGGGGGGGGAGCCTCCGACGCCCAAGTCAGTGGTGGCCGAGAGAAAGGCAGAGAAAATAGCACAAAGGGCTGATGGAGTTTTGCCTGGTAATGGGAGCCGTATTTCGCCAGCTAACCAACCTCTTGTCTGGTACTAACTCCTGGTATTTATAGGAGTGCCTAGCCCGTTCAGATCACGACACGTGTTCGGTCGGACGTTCCTGACTTTCTGGGCATAGGAGACAGATAGTAGGTTACCCTTGAGCCATGTGCTGAGACGGGCCATGATGTGATTTTGATGGCGTCAGCGTGGCAGAGCGCCTTTTGAGGCGGATTGTTGCGTCTGTGAATGGATGTGTCAGAGGCTTCCTTAAATGCTTCCATAAATGCTCCTGCCGTACTCCCGAGGTCCCTGGGTGAGGTCGTCCTTAGGTACGGACAGAGCCTCTTCGGGAAACAAGCCCTTAGTTCGGGGGTTCCCAGTTTCAGGGAGTTTCGCCTTCGGGGATATCATGTTCGGCTCGCTGTGTCTGGTGCCGCTTTTCCGAAGGCGATCTGTTCACAACCTTGGGGGGCCGAGTAGTGTCCTCGGGTTTTCCTGGCGTGCCGGGCTCGGAGCTCTTCGGCTATCTCCCGAGGTGCATGATCACACCTTTTCTCGGGTAGCGCCAGTTCTTCTGGCCATTCTTGTGGCAGGGAGTTCGGCCAGATCGAGGCGATAGCGTTTGGCTATCACCAAGCAATCTGCTTCGGCGTTATCTTGTCGAGGTATGTTTTCGATCCGTATGGTGTCAAACTCTTGAATGAGCTTTGCTACCAGTTCGTGGTATTTTGTCAAGGTTGGGTCCTTCGCCCCATAGTCTTCTGCCGTTTGTCGAACTACTAGCTGGGAATCGCTGTGGGCCTTTAAATTTCTCACGCCAATTTTTCTAGCTAGGCACAATCCTGCTATGAGGGCTTCATACTCAGCCACATTGTTGGTGACGTTAAAGCTGAACTTGATAGCCTTCATTACCTCTAGGCCTTCAGGAACTCTGATAATTACCCCAGCTCCCTGGTGTTCGGACCCCGAGGCTCCGTTAAGATACAAAGTCCATTCTGGCTCACCTTCGTTTGGATCCGGATGGCTGTCCTCGGTGGTGGGTACTTCGGCAATGAAGTCTGCCATAGCTTGAGCTTTTATGGCTTTTCAAGGTTCATAAGTGATGTTGTGTTCGCCAAGCTCTATACACCATTTGGAAAGCCTTCTCGAATGATCAACTTTTCTCATGACATCGCGCAGAGGTAGACTGCTTCGTACGATGATAGGGTGAGCCTGAAAATATGGTCGCAGCCTTTTTCCTACTAGCACCAAGGCATATATAGCTTTTTGCAACAAAGGATACCTGACTTCGGTGCCATGCAGGGACTTTCTTACATAATAAACCGGCCATTGCTTCGGCCCTTCCTCTTTCAGAAGGACCGAGATTACTGCTTTTTCTGTGACGGTGAGGTATAATATGAGGGGCTCTCCCTCGCGGGGTTGCCGCAAAGTGGGCAGACCAGCTAAGTAGATTTTGAGTTCTTCCCAGGCTCTTTGGCAGTCTTCATCCCAAGGATGATCATTACTTCCGAGGTTGTCCTCCCTTTTTGCTTCCTTAGTGAGGACTTTGAAGAATGGTCGACACCGGTCTCCATACTTGGAAATAAACCTGCTAAGAGAGGTTGTCCTTCCGGTGAGTCTCTACACATCTTTTATTGTGGCAGGAGTTCAGAACTCGAGTATAGCCTTAATTTTTTCTAGGTTAGCATCAATGCTTCTTTCTGATACCATGTACCCAAGGAACTTTCCCGAGGTCACTCCGAAGATGCACTTTTCGGGATTAAGACGGATCCCGAATGCTCTGAACTAGTGGAAAGTTTCCTTTAGATTTGCGACGTGGTCGCCAGGCAGCTTGCTCTTGACTATCATGTCGTCGACATATACTTCCATGTTTCTCCCTATTTGGTCGCTAAAGACCTTGCTCATCAACCTCTGGTAGGTCGCTCCTACGTTTTTGAGCCCGAAGGGCATTCTGACGTAGCAGTATGTTCCTCCCTCGGTGATGAAGGCAGTTTTCTCTTCATCTTCGGGGTCCATCGTTATTTGATGATACCCACTGAAGGCGTCTAAGAAACTTAGGAGCCCGTATTCGGCAGTTGAGTCTACCAATTGGTCTATCGGTGGGAGAGGGTATGAGTCTTTTGGGCAACCATCATTCAAGTTTCTGAAGTCGATGCACATCCAGAGCTTACTGCTTCCTTCTTTTGTGGCAATAACCACGTTGCTTAACCATTCGGGGTACTTGACCTCCCTGATGACATCAGCGTTCAACAGGCGCTGGACTTCGGTTTTGACAAAGTTACTTTTATGGACTGAGATGCCCCGCTTCTTTTGCCGGACAGGTTTTGCTTCCAGACTTAATCTAAGGCTATGCTGTATTACGTTAGGGTTTACCCCTGGCATATCTTTCGGCGAGTAGGCAAACAGATCTTTATTTTCCAGCAGAAAAGATACAAGTTTTTTCTTGTCACCTTCGGCCAAGTTCTTCCCTATTCGGGTACTTTGGCCTGGGACAAGTTCTACTTTTTCTATTTCCGCTTTCACGGGATCTTCTGCCTCGCCCTTCTTTGGTGCCTTTGCCTCCACCGTCTGTGCGAAGTTGTTTGCCGGAGCTTTTCGTGCTTTGACGAACACCTTCCTTACTTCGCCCTGATCTATGAAGATTTCCGCATCTCCATCCTTGGTGGGGAAAGTGACAGTTAAGTACTTCACATCAGGGTGAATGTGCAGATTTCCCTGTGTCTGTTTTCCAAGGATGGAGTTGTACGATGAAGGGACATTCATGACAATGAACCTTGCCATCGTGGAGGCGAATAATTCAACAGTCCCATCTACCGAAGTTCCTTTCAGCATTAAGGGGAGATCGATCCATCTGAGGACAGGCAGTTCGGATGGTCCAACCCCGAAAGTAGGCGAGGTGACGAGCTTGAGGTCGCTGCTAGATATGCCCAAGTTCGGCAGTAAGTGTGAAAACAGGACGTCGGCATTTGATCCATCATCGAGCAACACTCTCTTGATGTCCCAGTTTCCTATCCTTGCCATGATCAACAGTGGAACGTCATGGGCAAAGATGACGGCGGAACCATCCTTGCGGGCCAGTTTCTTTGTCGGACTCGGATATTCCATGACTGCTATTTCTCTGGCCTTTCTCTTTCTTTCCGAGGATGGGAGCCCCGTCGTGATTGTTTATATTATTCCCGCCGGAGGTGGAGGGCGCCTTTTCGGACTTCGGTTCCTCCGCCTGTCGGAGTCGTAGTCCTCATCTTCTGCCTTTCCTTCCTCCTCTTTCCTCCCTTTCAGGGACGGCATCCGCAGATAATGTCGAAGTTGACCCAGTTTTATCAGCGACTCTATGTACTTCTTCAATTGGAAGCAGTCTTCGGTGTCGTGGCCGTGGTCACGGTGAAACTGGCATAACTTCTTTATGTTCTTCTTGTTATCAGCGGTCATGGCCCTTGGCCGCTGAATCTGAGTCCTTTGCCTTTCCATTTTCATGAGGATGTTGGTTATCGTGGTGTTCAAGGGTGTGAAAATTGGGAGTTTCCTTCCCCGCATTCTCCGAGGTCGGCCTGCCTGTTCGGTTGGATACCGGGTTTGCTGGTTGGACCCTTCGGCCCGGGTGTGATTGGACTTCGTCCCACCCATTCTCAGCTCTTCGGCCGTCATGTGCTGTTCGGCCCTTCAGTAAAATTCACCAAGCGTGTCCGAGGGGTCCCTGGAGAACTCGTAAAACAGCTGTGAGTCCCTCCGAAGGCCCCGCGTCATGGCGAGAATGTGTACTTCGGGCCGAAAGTTCGGGACACTCAACGCTTCTCTGTTGAATCTCTCGACATAGTCGCGAATGGTTTTTCCATTTCTTTGCGCTATGTCGAACATTTGGCAGGCATCTTCATTGTCGGCCGACTTCCAATAAATTGCTACGTGAAGGCCGTGGATAACTCCTAGAACTCCGTGATGGTTCCTGGAGTCAATGAATTATACCACGTAGTTGCCGGTCCTGTGAGGGTGACCTCAAAACATTTGCACAAGGTAGCGTCGTCGGCACCATGCATCATCATGTTACGTTTGTACTTGGTCAGATGGGCCTATGGATCAGTGCGGGCATCATAAATCTCTAGCCGAGGTACTCTAAAGTCGCCTGGCATGGCTGCCACAACTACAGCTTGGGTGAATGGGTACTCATCCCCATAAAAGGTTCCAGACAGCCTGGCCCAGATGGGTTTGCGGGCTACCTATTTTTCCACCCTGTCTAGTCTCGCTAGTATCCTCTCCATAAGGATCATGGCACTAGGTTCTTCCTCTGGGAAGGGAGATTGCCGGCGCCTTTTCGGGGAGTTAGTTCGGCGTCAGGGGGACAAGGACTTCGCCTCAGGCGATGAACTCCTTTGATGTGTGATTTTGGGTTGCTTTGACCCTGTTTGTCCCGCAAGCTGTGCTCCGAGGGGTATGTTTTCCGTTGAAGACTCCTCACGCGGGTCTCCACTTCCCGAACTACGATGGGTTGATTTGGGGCTTCTCTCCCGAGGCCGTGCTGGCGAGGGAGGCCTTTGGGCCTGAGTTTGTTGTGGCCACCTTCAGTCTATCTGCTGTGTCATTTCAACCACAACAGAACGCTGAAATTCGCGTAGAAAGCTCATAGTAATGACTAGAGGGCGCTCTTCCTCCGGCGCGAAAGTCCGTGGAAGGGTTTGCTTAGTAGCCAGTTGAGCTTCAGGCGCGGACGGGGACCTCAGAAGTCCCTTGTCCTTTGAACGCCGAGTCTCAACAACGGTGACCTCAGAGTGCGTTCCCACAGACGGTGCCAAATGACGCCCAGCAGCATCTTCGTTGAGTGACATTGCGACTTCTGGAAGGACTTCCTGAGAGGGAGAATGCCTGGAGCCCAGATTTCCCAGGTGAGTGTGCTTGAAAAGCTCAGAAGAGAGGGTTAGGAGGTCCCCGGGGTGTGTTTCCGGGGAGGAGCCTCCGACGCCCAAGTCAGTGTCCTGAGAAGGTAAAGGGGAAGCACTAAGGTTTTAGTGGCCTTGCCTGTTTGTGTTTTCTCAAGGAGAGGGGTCTGATCAAGGATCGATCCTTTGCCAGGGTTTGTTTCCTAGTATTTATAGGAGTGTCCAGCCCGTTCAGATCATGACACATGTTCGATCAGATCTTTTCTGTACCTTCGGGCGTAGGGGACAAGTAGCTGTTTGCAGGCTCCTCGAGCCTTGGTCCGAGACAGGTTGTGACAAGACCTGGACGGCATCGGCGTGTTAGATCGTCGTTTGAGGCAGCATGTAGCACCTGTGGGTGACATGTCAAAGGCTCCTTAAATGCTCATGTCGTACTCCCGAGGTCCTCTGGCCGAGGTCATCTTTGACACAGATGCCCTTTCTCGGGAGCTATGCTCATGGTTTCGGGGAGTTCCCTGGTTCAGAGGTTTCGCCTTCGGGGAGATCCTCTTCTGCTTACAATAGTCAGTTCTTCATATCCGAAGCCGATCCACCCGGTCCCCCTAGGGGAGCTGGCAACATCTTTGAAATCCCTGGCGTACTAGCCGAAGTCCCAAGTTCGAGGTTCTTGACTTCGCTCCCTCCGAGGTCAGTGATAGCGCCTTTTTCGGATGACGCCAGGCTTCCCGATCACACTTTCGACAGGAACTATGTTCTGAAAGAGGCAATAGGCCTTCGGCTATCACTTAGAATGTTGGGTCTCAACGACAGCGACCTGGGAATGAGTTCCCACAGACAGCACCAAATAATGCCCGGCGGCATCCTCGTTCTGTGATAGAGTGGCCTGAGGTAGGGGCTTTCAATATGAAGGCATCTGAATGAGAGACTTTTGGTATGAGGGTGGTTGCAAGACTCAGAAAAACAAGCATTAGAGACACCCCGGAATGTATTTCTGGGGGAAGAGCCTCCAACGCCCAAGTCAGTATTTGGGGAATAAGGAGCAGAAATTGGAGAGCAAAGAGTAGAGAGCTCTGTCTTGTTTACCAAGGTTACTCCTAGATATTTATAGGAGGGTGTAGGGAGGAGGCCGTTTGACACAACTCCCATAGATCGTGACACGTGTTCAGTCAGATGTGATCCATACCTCCGCAGATGGGTATCTCCTGCTGGCCCTAGCTCGTTTTGGCCAGAGGTCAGGACCGTGTGGGAGGTCTTGGTGTTAGGGGCGTGTGCAAGGTCCCTGTGTCAGAGGCTCCTTAACCGTTTTTGTCATATCTTCATGAGATCCCTTCGGGGAACGACACCCTTTGAGGGTATGAGACCCCATTTGGCAAGATATCATCACCGAGGGCCGTCATGATAAGTTCTTTGGTGGAACGGGGCATCTTTAGGAGATGTTCTCCCTTGCCAGGGCACTTTTACGAGGTCGGTAGGTTCATAAAATTCGTGGGTGGTGAAAGACACCTTTTCCCGAAGTTGGTCAGGTCACCTTTCCAAGGATTGTGAAGGCTAAACCTTTCTGAAGTCAGTCCAGCTATTCCTAAGGGTGGTCGTGGGTCGCTGAAGTCAGGGGATCAAAGGTAGTGCGGGCCCCCTCTTGCCAAGGTTGGTTACTCATCCTTTTTGATGGTGGTCCTCATCTTTCCCGAGGGTGGTGCTCATCAAGCAACCTAGGAATTCTATGGGCAATAGCCTTTTGGCTATCACCTCTAGCAATCGATGCCCAAATCTTGCTCACCCTTTCAATTCTTGGTGAAATTGGAAGCCTTATGGAATACCCAAGCAAGAGCAAGCCTGCTCTTGCTTAGTATTGGTGTAATGAGCATTAAAGTGACATTTTTTATCATTGGCATTTTAAGCTTCCATGAGGTTGGGTCTAGCTTGATTGAGCTAAAATAGGGGCCACTTGTGATGAATTTAACTTGGAACCATAGAAAACCCTTAATGGAGACTTAGATGCTTGGATTGATTTGTTATCTTCATTTTGGATTTTGAGGCAAGGGGATTTTTTATTTTCCTTGATATTTTAAAGAAATTAAGTTGATTCTAGCTTTGGGAGTATGTTTTGGGTGAGTTTTAAGTGGATTCACTCAAGAAAAAGCTAGGGATGCAAGAGGTAATAAGATTGGCACGAAAGGGGATTTTGTAGCTAAAGACACATCCCTAGGACCTGAATCTATGTCCCTACAGATTTGGAGGAAGCCTAGGGACAAGTCTCAAGGACCCAGAGATGTAGCTTTAACTAGCTTGAAGCCTCATGGCTTTAAGGGAGCAAAAAGACATGTCCATAACACTAGAAGACGCAGCACCAAACACCACAAGGCCTATTTAGGCAAGAAACATATCTTTTAGACCCAGGTATGTAGCATTGAGTACACCAATGCTAAAAGGACTACCAAGAGGTGCCAGGGACACATCCCCATGGTTGAAGCTGTGACATTTGTGTAGGCATGAGGTGGTGGTTTGTTTTATGCCTCTTAGGTGTACCCTTAGTGTCCTTCAATATTTCTAAGACCTTGGTAACACCAATAAAAGGATCACCCCCACTTCTAAGGTTGTTTTAATGCATTAATAGTGAATAACCAAGTAATTTAAGCAAGAATCATACGAACTAGAACCATGCCTTGTTAACTATTTGTGGTAACTTGCGCACCAAGGCATAGTTGGTGTGGAACTTAAGTAGCACAACTTCTTATAGATAAGAGAACCTAATTGGGGTAGTGAGACATGAATCCTAGGTTGCCTAATGAGCCATAAAATAGTAGCAAGTTAGCTAGAAACACCTAAAGCCCAAAGAAGGAACTATAAGGCTAATAAGGGCATGTACACACATGCGAGGGCCATATGAGCCCTAGGGCCCATGAGAGTCCTAGATTAGATAAGGTTGGGCCTTGGCGTAACTTGAAAAGTTGCTTGATAGGAATACCAAAAGCCTTAACTAGGATTGTGATATGGACTTAAGCTAAGTGACTCGAGCACTTTATGGGGCCTTAGAGGTGCAAGGTAGTTAGGCTGCCTTACTACATCTAGGACCTTAGTATATGCTAAGAATTATGAAAGACACTTAAAGCGTTCATGGTTCCAAGTAATGGCCATCACATTGGGGTGTGGCAACTGTCAAGCTAAGTGTCATCCAGGGTTCACCAAGAAAGGTGGAGGCTTAGTAACACTTGGTCGCCTACTCAGGTTGTGGACCTAAGGGACTAAAGTGGGAGCCTAGTACCCCTAGGAGTGGAGGTTTAGTAAACCTAGTTACCTAACCAATTCTCAGTCCCGATGAAGTAGAGTGAGAATCCACTATGCCCAAACTAGATTGGTGACGTGCTAGCTAGGGTTCACCATATGATGTGGGTAAGGTTTACAACACCTAGTGGCGTTGTTAGGTCTTAGACCTAAGTCACTAAGGTGGGACCTTAGCACTCCTAACTTGGCCCTACCAAGTATACTTAGATTATTGCTACACCAAGTATTCAAAGGAAGGTAGTTAAGTGCTTGGGTGATGACATATAACTATTTGCAAGCCAAGTCTTGCTACAGTAAGTTAGGGGCAAAAACTAGATAGACAAGGGACACAGTCCCATAGAAGGACTAAGATGAGGAAAGGTCCCAAGGAACCTAAATATATGTACAGATGTTAGCCCTTAGACAGTTATAAGATTGCGATAGATTTATGACATATATTGTTATAGTGTCCCCGGGTTTTGTTTTACAAGTACTGGATAACCCCTTAATGGCAATCAATGATTCTCACTACTCAATTTATGTGTGCAGGTTTAGGTTGTTCGACCAACAACCTAAGTGTGGTTGTCGAGCAAGTTAAGCAAGTATCAGTTATGCTTGCTACTTTGTATTTCTATTTTATTAGTTGCATTATGTACTAACTATGTTGGATTAACCTTGAGCAGCGATTGATCTAGATGGACAAGTGGACGTTGAGGCTAAAAGCACTTGAGAGTAAATCTTAAATGGTTAGCCTGCTATAGTTATCTCAGTCAGTTATTCTTAATTACTTAATTTTACTAGATGTTTCTAGAAACATTGGCTAGTTGTGTGTTTGATTTGTGATTCATGTATATAATTGAAAAATGTTCATAGGCTTGATGCTCCTAGAAACTGTGTTTATGACTCTGGCTAGTTTTATAATTATTTTTATGTATGGTACCGCCAATGTTTTAAATGTTTAACTTATTTTTCAAATTTCCATGCCAAAACTACTCATGCATTATTTAATGGCAGTGTTAAGGTTAGTAAGCTTACGTCACATGCATTTGCTTTTTTTTCACAACAAAAAAAAACCAACAAATGCAAACCAAAACCCAAGAATTCCATGAATTCCTAATGATCCTAGGTAATAAGGTGCCTCAGGTGGGCAAAGGCTATCTCAAAATTGCTCGGGCAAACTATAATGGCTGGGAAGGACTCCAACATGGCTCTTAGTTGCATCCTTAAAGCTCTTTAGTGTACATGCATGGGCCTCCATATTCTAGCCTATATCTCTTGGTTCCTTTATCTTGGATCTTTATAATTATGAATGAATTAAAGTGGTTTGGGCCTTGGACTTGTAGGAATTGGCCAAAAGTTGAAAAGGTGGTGGAGGGCTCCAAGTAGGTCCCTAAGTGCTTGACAATGAGTGCTTAAAGGGCTTTTTGTTTCTCGTTGGCCTTTTTCTTTGTAATAGGTCCTATGCTTATCTTCATCACATCCTTAGAACTCCTAGAAGCCTTTAAGCTTGATGGTCCTCCATCAATTGAGTCCCAAGCTAAGTCCCTACCACACCTATGCATATAAACCATATAAGGACTAAAAAATACACTTAGTGCAATTAAGGTCCTTCCAGTTAGTTCTATAGTTGTAATGAACTCTTAGGTGTATGATCTTGATTTTATGTATCAATTATGCCTCTTAGACCTTGAATCTATTGTAATTATGGTTTTGCCCTCTACCTAAGGTGACATTACCAAATTACACCAGTGATACATAAGTGCCATTTGTGCTCTAGGAAACTTTCTAACCCTTATTACTTGCTTGAAATGCATGATAAATGTTTAGTAATGGATTTGTTACCTTGTAACCAAGTCTTACCTGATTGCCACTGGTTTAGTAACTCAAGGGCTATAACAAACTCTTAAGATACCCTAGTGGACTACTTAACTTCTTATTACCTAGGAGTCTTTCTTTATATAACTAGATCTCCTTTCATGGTGGCATGCTCTTGGCCATTATAGACTCTTCTGTAGGTCTTTCCCAATCACTTTTAACCTCTACTTGGTACTGTTTACCAACTTTTGTTCCCACCTCACAAAAATGGGAGAATTAGCAGTATGTCATAAGGGCTAAAAACCATTATATTGTATAATTCTCACCACTGTGATTGAAATGTGGGGGCGTAAAAGGCATGATCACCACCTCCTTAAAAGTACTCCAAGTTGGTAACTTGGCCCCCAAGAAAAAGCCTCAAGGATTGCTTGTTTGTCAAACAACCTATACACTTTTTGTAAGGTTTCAGAAATTCGGGTACCTAATTGTAAAACTCTTAAGAAAAAGCTTTGGAGAGTTATGGGAATGATATGAATGGTACAAAAGTGCCATTGGAGGACCAAATTGCTCATGAAAGACAAGTTTGGACAAAGGAAACACCAAAGGCATTAAGGACCTAAACGTCTAGCTGTAAACCTTAAGGTGTTCAAGCTTTTTACTTAAGTCAAAGGGTGGAATTGTGGGGTTATCCCACCATAAGGGAGGTAGCCAAGGCTTGATAAATGGGTCAAAAATTTTGGGCACATGTGTACCAATGAATTTAAGACAAAGAAACCATGTTTATGGGCAAAGAAAATGACATAAAACATAATTAAGGCTTATAAGGGTGTTTAGTGCCCTAAAGCTACTTCAAGAAGCCTAACTTGAATTTTCTTCTCCCATATTCAACCCACACAACCACCTCCCTCCCCCATACTTCTTCCATAGTTCCTCCATACCCACCATACCTCCAAGATTGAAATTGAAGGAAAAAGGAAGCAATTGGAAACAAACTAGAGCTATTGCTGGAGTGCTTTAAGGATCAAGCTTGATTTCCAGCATACACACTTTGGTAAGGGGTCTCTTGGCCTCATGAATTGTTTACTATATTTTCAACCACCCATGGAGCTAGGGCTAAGCTTGGAAGAGAGCCATGAGCTTGATAAACCAAGCTTAGTGAGGGGAGTGCCCTTATTGAAGGTTTTGTGACCTAGTGTGAAGTGCACAAATATGGCAGTGTTAAAAACCTCATAATACCAAGAATTAGCTTCAAGAGGGCTGCCATAGTGATTTGGTTATGTTTATCATGTGTTTTATGGACTAACCTATGGTTTATGTTGCTGCTGCATTTCATGTGTTTGTTGGTTGTGAATGGCTGCTGCATTTGGTTGCTATATCCTGCATATATGCATCGTGGTTTTTGTGTTTTAGTGTCTTTGGATGTAGGTTTTAATCATGGTCACATTAATTATTGAATCCAAGTGTTACCTTTACTAAGTTTCTCAATGAAACTTACTCCCCTCAACTTTGTCATTTTAGGTCCAGCTGAAAGATCACCTTAAAACTAACCTTTTTGGTTTGATTATTGCCTTAAACTTTTAGATACTTAAACTTCAATATGCCTAGTTGTTATCTAGAAAGTTTGGAGATTTTAGGAACACATTTGGTATTTTTAATGGTGGTGTTTATTGTGTTATGCAGCAGTTGTCCAGCATCCTGTTCAGGAGTCCATTATGTCTTAGGCACTTCTGTAACTTAGAGTGTGTTTTTAGTTGAGTTAAGACCATTATGTAGTGCATGTATGAATGTACATGTATTGCATGTAAAATGAGACAAGTATGTGAACATTTGACTAATGTTTTGGCTATGTATGTCATATGGTGCAAAGTTGCCTAAGTGTGAATGATAGGCTGCTTAATTCTAAATTTTGTTTTGGCCACATAAAGTTGCTAGATGCAAGAGCACGTAATTCCTATATGTATTGTACATGTATGGGATAGCCTTGGTGTGACGGCTCTCCTAGCTAAAGAAGAGTCTTAACCAAGTAAGTATTTATTTTA
This sequence comes from Aquilaria sinensis, assembly GCA_005392925.1. Classification (NCBI taxonomy): domain Eukaryota; kingdom Viridiplantae; phylum Streptophyta; class Magnoliopsida; order Malvales; family Thymelaeaceae; genus Aquilaria; species Aquilaria sinensis. Next base: position 854,873 of record SMDT01002892.1, on the reverse strand, counting down.
GTTTGTTTAAGTGTTTTTATTAAATTAAGTACCTCAAGTTAGCACCTTGTTAAGCAAGAAAGGCAAGCTTAACTAAGTAAGTGAGTTCCTAAGTGTGGTTTGGCACCTTAAAGTCAAAAGCGGGTAAATTGGTAATCTTGACCCAAGTTAGAAGCATGACTATAATTTTGATGAATTAGGGTCATGTAAGAAAATTTGGCTTAGTTAAATCAAGTCTATTAGTTATCCTAGCTATTAGAACCGTCTTTGAAGGTTTTGAGTAAAGTGTGGCACTAAGTGTTTATTTAAGCCATTTAGATCTTAAGTGGCCAAAGTGTCCAAGAGGCCAAGTGGTGAGAAAATTTTTGGCATCCTTAGGAATAAAGGAAAGATGGTTTTGGGTTGAGAGTTTGGTGACCAAATTAAAACAAATGAGAACTTGTGGGTCAAGGGGCAAGAGTGGAAGAAGTATGCCTTAGAGGGGGGAGTTAGTATATTTTTGGGTGAGTTACCTTCCCTTGCCATTTGTTTCCTTCCCCAATTTTGTAGCTTCATCTCCTCACCAAAATTGCTGCTCCAAAGCTTCCCATTCCTACAATTCTCCATCAATTTTTGAGGGCCCAAGGTGTTTACAAGAAGCCTCAAGCTTCATTGTTGGTGCTTTAGCTTCAACTAGCTCTTTGATGCTTGTTTGGACTTAAAATTCGTAGGTAAGTTTCTTGGGTTTTCATGGGCTAGTTCTAAGTTGTTTCTATAGCTAGAAATGGTCTTGGTTTGAAGTTATTGGTGCCACATCACGTTGGTTTTAGGTGTGGAACTCAAGAGAGCTTGGTTGAGCTAAGGATGGCTTGTGCTTTGATTCTTGCTCTGTGGCTGAGTTGAGGTAAGGGTTCAAATTAATTAAGCTCAAATAATGCATAGAAATGTAGTGTTTTGTGTGGGAATGAAGTAGAAACAAGACCCATATGATTTGAGTTTGGGATGAGAAAGTTTGAGCAGTTTTCATGCAAGGTCGCACGCTGTCGCGCAATGCTGGAAAGCGTTGGCGACGCCATCTTGGCGATGCATCGCCGAGAAATGCAAAAGTTCTCTGAATGCTGATGCCTTTGGTGACGCGCCACCAAGGGATTTTGCCCCCAAGCTCCAGGCATCCTAAGAGTGTCTCAAACTCTCGGTTTTCAACCCTAGGCTAACTTAAGACGTTCCGTAGCCTCAGTTGGGTCTAGAACTCATTCCTAAGTTGGGAATTATGCATTATTTAGGTGGTAGCTAATTTGTGTGGTTAAGGAAGAGTATGAAATGGTGGCTAAGGAAATTAAAGTGCTTAAGTTCCTAAATGAGCACTAAGGGGATTAAGTCAGTTTTTAGACTCTTTGTTGGCCAAGTGGAATGTCATAGAACTTTGGCCAATAAAAAGGAACCTAAGTCGATCCTAACCGAACCATTTGGTTTGGTAAGTGAGCCACTACGGAGCTCTAAGCTAAACTCTAAGGGTTTGGCTAGTTAAACCACATAGGACGGCTACCTTGTACAATAAGTTAAGGGTAAAGGTGGGTAAGTTTGAGAGAAGGTGACGACCTACTCTAGAACCCGTAGGTGGGACTTATAGGAGGTAAAGTACCCGGGATACGAGGGCCAGTGTCTCAAGTACCTCTGCCGTTTGAGCTCATGGCAAGCTTATAGCACTTAGTGTGCAGGAAGTCCCAAGTGTTATGTGAATTTCATATCATACATTCATGCATTGCATATTTTACATGTTGTTATTGCTTGAGTTTGTTTGTTTGTTGACCACTTGTCTGTTTGCTTGTTTGTCATGGTTGCATGTTGGCTTGCTGCTATCTTCTTGCAGGTACCCAAGGGACCCTTACTGAGTACATTCATGTACTCACTCCCTTAAGTTTATTGTGCAGGTTCTAACCCCAGGCCTAACAACTAGATGATAGCTGCGGCCTAAGCTTTCTATTTTCCAGGTATTCTTCCTTGAGAATCCTTGTGATTCTAAGTTTACTTATGGACTAAGCTATGTACTAACTAAGTTTTATGCCTTTACAGTGTAGAGGCTAGAAAGGTGCACAAGGACTAAGGAAGGGCTTGCACGTGGAGCTTTGTTAGCTCAAAGGTGGGGCTCAAGTAGATGATCTTAGTTAGGTTTTTGTCTCATGTATATAGTACCTTGTGTACTAAGGAGTTGCCTCTATTAGGATACATTGTGATGTAAAACCATTTAGTTACTTTTGTGTGTGATGGCCGAAGTGCTATGATCTTGGCCACTAACTTCGGAGGAGGGGCCAAACGCCTGACATATCCGACCTCGGAAGACCCATCGCACCAACCTCAGAGAGTTACTGTATCGCCTCCCCATCAGAGGACGAATTAACCAACTTCGGAAGAGTAAGAACACCCCGAAGAAACGGTGTCACCCCGGGAGAAGTCCTTGCTCGTCTACCTAAAAGGTAACGTCGGCCGAGGGACCTCGGAGGGGTGATGGGTGATACGAAGGAGTCTCTAACATATTTGCCCGTACGTCCTAGACGTTGACCTCAAGCATTCTGATAGGCCACTGTTGTCCGTGCTCTGGCACACTGAGACACGATTTTCGACAAACCATTGCCCGAGAAAGCCTGCACATGGCTGACCACTTTCCTGTTTAAGAGGTACGGATCTTATCCGTCCATACACGTGTCACGATCAGGAGGGTTCATTTTCTCCTATTTACAGCAGGAAAAACTCTGGGCAAGAAGGAGAGGGGGCTGGACAGGAGCTTTGGGGAATACTCCAGAGTCCCAGTTTTCTCCTCTAGGCATGCCAGAAAAACACCTCTGGTGTGATGCTTCTCCTTATGTGCATGCCAGAAAAATACCCCCAGCCAGTCTATTTTATGCCTATTCTTTGCTATTTAGAGGCACTGACTTGGGCGTCGGAGGCTCCTCCCCGGAAAATCGCTCCGGGGACCTCCTAACCCCTGTTTTCAGTATATTTCAGGCCGAACCGCTTGAAGACGTCAGCTTTTTCAGGCTCCTTCCTGCACCGGAAATCCTTCATGGCCCCCGCTCTCCATCGTACGACAGCCACCTATGACATCCCTCAGGAGGTCCCTGTCACCCCTGTCGTGGAGCCACGGCGGGATCGTAAACGATGGCTAACCCAAATGCCATCATTTGGCGCCATCTGTGGGAACTTATTTGGGTAGCCGTGGTTAGAAACTTGGTGTTCTAAGGACAAAAGACTCCCTGAGGCCCCCGTCCGTGCCGGAGACTCGCCCGGCGGCCGAACAATTAAGGAACAGGGATTTCCCATCCCGGGGATAATCATCCTTCGGATATCACCATGGCTTTCCTGCATAATTTCCCACGCGTCGCCGTGGTCGAAATACTGTAGTAGATAGGCCGAAGATGTTCGTGTGCAAATGACGAGCCGAAGTCTTCTCTCTCGATCCTTTCGACGAGGGGAATGGGGGCGACCCAGGAGCCGGGGGAAACAAAGGGCAGTGGGGAGAATACCCAAAGGACGTACTTCCCTTCGAAGTATGATAGACGGGAAAGGTAGGATCGGTGCCGTCCAAACCCCCCATCAAAAGAGTTCGTGCCAAAGAAAGGTTACTGTCCCTCAGATAGTAACACCGAACCCACTCCCCCGAAAAGATGAATACGCGTTGATATTAAACGGGCAAAAAGACTATGATCCTACTCCAAACGGACACACTACCATCGTCCAAAAAAGGAGTCACCCCTGCGCGACGTCAGAAGGAAGAGAGTAAACGGGCAAGTGCGCCGAACTCCAAAGACACTGCATCGCGCACAGGTCCAGAAGGGGACATTATAACCCCAGGCAACAGCGGACCATTGCCGAAAGTCCAGAAATAGAAAAAGGGGAAATCCAACGAAGACCGAATATAGGCGAAAGACAAAGACTCCCGACCGAAAGGGCTCCAGGCGCAAAAACACTATGACACTGGAACGATACTTCGGAGGCCCGAGGATGGGGAAAACGCCTGAGTTAGCATATTCGGTTAATAAAGTCGTGAATCACCTAAGACCGGCATTATTGGGAACAAAAACCTGGGATAAGGGAAGGAAAATGCCCCGCAAAGAGCCATCTTCCAAAGATTCTGATGAAATGGCAAAAAGTACAGAAAATGTTCCGGATAATCTTTCCTTGATTGAGAAAGAACAACATTGGAAGGAAAGCTCAGGCCCATTATAGAGAGGCATCGGTAGAAAGAGGTGCAAAGCAGCGCGCAAAAAGAGGTGCGAATAGACGCGCCCGAGAAGGGCGAGAATGGCCAAAAAACGCACCAGCACCCGAAAAACGGCCTTCGGAATAAAATGCCCAAAATACTCCCGTCAGAGTGGCGAATTCCGAGAGACTACCCTCACCCCTCGGCAGATACGGTTCACTGCCAACAAAGCCTGAAGCAAAATGCTACGAACAGTAAAACACCTCGTTTGGCGAAGCCCCTACTGATCAAGCAGGCAAAAAGCATACAAAATCCTGCTTAAAGGAACATGATGCGCGGAGATGGCACATTATTGCCAGCAGCATAAAGGGCTTCAGCCTTCAGGCAAAGGAGGCCAAAAAGTTAGCCATTACCTCCAAAGTTAAAAGATACTTTGGTCCACCAGCTTAGTTTTTAAGTAACAAGCAAGTGGAAGTCCCCGAATAAGAATTACACACCGGGGACTACGAAAAAGTTGGAAAAAGCAAAAGGAGAAGGTCCAGCAGGGCCGATAAAATTCCTGCTGGGAATTATCAAGCAGGTCTTCCGAAAAACTACAGGGAGAAAAAACCTTCCTTACTCGCCTGCAAAGGCCAGTGCCCACTTGGAGCAATAAAGCTACCAAGCAAAGCGCGAGTATTCGGAGGAAGGAAGGACGAGCTCGGGAGGAATGCTCGGCAAAAAAAAGAGAGAGAGAAAAAAGAAATAGCCACAAATCGGGAAACCGAACTCGAGCCACTCCCAAAAGCATAAACAAACTCTGGAGAAGTGTTTCCTCCGCAAAAGATGGCCATGGGCGCAAAAATGCCCCGAACAGCAAAAGGAGACTTCATTCTCCAAAAGGCCAAAACACAACCCCGAGAACCGCCTCAGGGGAGAACTTCGGCCACCGAAAGGACCTCTCCTAATTGAAGGCAAGGTCCGAAAGAGAGCATCATCAGCTTCGCAGCATCAAAGGGAGAAAATTGAGAAATACCTCAAAAGAATTTTTAGGTAAACAGTATTTTTAGCTAAACAGTACTTAGAAAAATTTCTCTTTTCTCCTGCACAGGTTACCCGCCGAACAAGGATGAAGCACGCAGGCTCAAAGGCTCGGAATCCATCAAAGGCAATCTAGTGTTCGCCTGAAAAGTCTTTGATAACCGAGAAAACGAAGTCAGCCAGCAGAAAGGCCAGGGAATGGTTCTCCGAAGACCCCTAGTCGTCACTACAGAGACCGTTATCCCTACAAAAGTAGTTCGGCCGATAGGTGTCCGGTTAAAGAAGAAATCACCTCGGAGTGAGAATTAAGCTCGCCCTAGTTGATGAACACTAAGAAACGGCCAAACTCAAAAGAAAGGTTTTTTCAGCGAAAATCAGCGATAAGTGCGAACCTGCATGGAAGGACAAGAGGAATACGGAAGGAAGATCTCGCTCTCCGAAAGGCCGAAACCCGAAAAACCACCACGTGGGGTGCTTCGGCCAAACAGGAAAGAGCCTTGCTTGGTGAAGTCCGAAAGAGAGTATACGACCTCGGCAACACCGAAGGGAGAAAAACTGAGGAACAAGGCACCTAGGCACCTTCAAGAAAATTCTATACTTAGAATTTTCAGACAAGAAATAGTGCAAGCCAGGAATTCGTCTGAGTACAAAAAAGTTTTCTCCTGTCTGAGAAGAATCGCCGAACAAGGACAAAGCAAGCATGCACTCCCAGAAATCTCCTGTTCCTCCCGAGGTTGGCAGGGTCATAAAGGGGGGAAAGTGTATCCACGGCCGAACAAGGGTAGGCTAAAAAATTTTTTTTGCCCAAGGGAATTTCACCAACTACGCAAGATCGCCCGAAAAAATAGCTGGAAAAACAAGCAAAAGAAGTATGCTTCTGAAGCCTCCAAACTGAAAGAGTTCGGGACAACGAGGAAACAAAAGAAGCGCGTTTCTGAAGTCCTCTAACCGAAAGAGCTCGGGACAACTGGGAAACCGAAAGATTGATCAAAAGACTTAGCCAAAAATATGAAGGAAAAAAATTCATTGATACAAGGAGAAGATTACAAGAAGTACAAGAGAAACACGAAAAGAAAAAATCCTAGGGTGCTTAAGGATCCCCGGCAGCGCGAGAAGTTCCAGCTCCCGTGTCTCTAGCCGTCGCCTTCGGCGCAGGTAGAGGAACAGGTGGCAGGTTGAGGTGATCAGCTTTCGACCAAGTCCACCGAGGACCCTTGGGAATACCCAGGGCCGAAAGAAAAGAGGTGTCGAGGTCCGGATAGCGTTGCAAAAATTGATGGCGAGCTAAACAAAAGCCGTCCTGAAAGGACACCTTTGACATCTGGACGGCTTTATCCCTCTCTACATCTAGCAAGTCCGCCTCATTCTCAAGACCAGCAACCTCTTTCTCGAGACCCAGGATCTCCTCCTTCAGACCGGCAATCCTCCGCACCAATCCCTTCGCGTTTCTCCTTTTCGCCGCACTCCTCCTCAGAAAATAAACCCTGGCTTGAAGAGCCGCCTTTTCGGCAAGAGTCTTCTTCAGAAGGGCAGCTTCTTCTTCTTTCTCCTTCTGAATAACCTCATTGGCCGAAGTCAAGCGCACAACCTCCTCGCCAAGGTCGCTCATTTTACGGGAAAAGTCCTTCAAAAGGTCCGATTGGCCTATGAGGAACTCATCCCGGAGCAGAGCAACCTTCTCCCTGGCTATGCGCCTTAACTCGACATTGGCTATGTCCAAGTTAATACAGAAGAGCCTAGCCTGCTCCAGTTCACTTTCAGCCCGAGCTCGGGCAGAAGACTGCTCTGCCGCCCAAAATCGGAGGTGTTCACTGTACCCCAAAAGCTGCGAAAAGAGAAGGAGAATATCCTCAGGGAAAGCAGCATAAGGAAAGGCAAAACACTTGGGCAAAAAAGAGAGAAGGCTACCTGAGCGGCGCGTTCAGAAATTCTAGTGGCGAGGATATCCCCAGAAGCACACTCCTCGGCAACTGCCCTAGAAGAGGCTTCTGTAAGAACACCCCTCGCCATCTGGGGAGCCATCTCTTGGCAATCTCCGGAAAACAAGTTCATGTCTTCCGTGAAAGACCAAAACGGCTCCCTCGGAATTTTGTCTTTCGGGAGAAGGGAGTCCCGAAGAGCCCGTCTTCGGGCATGATCAGCCATCCATGCGGGGGTCGCCCGGTCCTCTGCAAAATGGAGGGGCGCGAGTCAGGAAGGGCTCCCCGAAAACATAAGTTATGAGCAAGAACGTATTCGGAGCAAACCTGGTGCAACCCCGGTAGTATCCTCGGTAGTGTCCGCCGCAAAGGCCGGAATATACTTGCCTTTGTCCTTGCGACGTCTGTCCAACTTTTGAATAGTTGGACTCTCGGGCAAAGAGCCTGAAAGCCCCACGGGCGAGATGGGACCCGACGGAGTGAAAAGGGTGACTACTCCGGCGGGCACCTCGGCCGCCGCAATATCGGCCTCAGAAGATGTCGCAGCTACTTCGGAGGGGGTGACAACCCTGGTGGATAACGGAGTAACATCAACCATGGCCAAGGTTGCAGTAGCGTCGGTGGAAGTGGCCATCGCATCGGTTGAGATATCAACCTTGGTGGACGTAGCAATAACTTCATCGACCTCCACCACATCTTCGGAAGGTGAAGTAAGGGCTCTCTTCTTTGACTTCTTGGCCGAAGACGGTCCGCTCCCAGTAGACTTACGCCTTTTGGAGCCACTTTTCTTTGCTTGTTCTCCCTTCTCTACTTGACCAAGGAAGAGATTCTTGTAGTAGGCGGCAGAATCGTCAGCCATCTCTGAAAAAAAAAAGGGGGGGGGAAAGCATTAGTACGAGCCAAAGGCGTTTAGGCAAAAAAGGAGTTTCCGGGAAATAAGAAAGGCGTCAGCAAAAAATTGAAAAAATACGACTTCGGGAAATTCAGAAACTAGCAAAAGTCGAACAACTCCCAAGGAAGGCACTCACGAAAAACCTTGCCAAAATCAGGATTCCTGGATGCCGTCGTAAATAGTGGCCGGAAATCGCTCCGCCGTGCAGACCGTCGCTCAAAGAAATGAAAAGAGCGAGAAAGCGAGAGCAAGGGGGAAAGCACAGAAAAGAGCAAAAGGAAAGAATGACAAAGGGAAAGCTTATATAGAGCAAAGAAAGGGCGATTGAAAAGGCGTCATAACTGCTGCGTGGGAGCGAAACGTCACCATAATTACCCTTCCCGCGCAAAAAGACGTGCCATACCAATTGACGCTTGCCACGTGTCGATCATCGCGAGAAACTAGGGCATGTTTTCTGACATCCTAAAGATTTGGGTCTAGCCCCAGATTGACGCGCCTAGTTTCAAGCCATGGCAGTTCATTGACTTAAGATAGAAAAGATAAGAGTGGACATCTCGGACATCTCGGCAACGCCGAAAGGCAGGTATGCGACATTCGCCCGAGCAAACTACACCCTTAAAATGGCGAAGTACCTTTCTTGCAAATGGTATAAGCTGGATCCTCTGAAAGTGCTCCCAAAAGGGCTACAAGCCGAAGTTATACTTCGGCTTTCCGAAGGAGGGCATGTGATGGCCGAAGTGCCATGATCTTGGCCACTAACTTCGGAGGAGGGGCCAAACGCCTGACATATCCGACCTCGGAAGACCCATCGCACCAACCTCGGAGAGTTACTGTATCGCCTCCCCATCAGAGGACGAATGAACCAACTTCGGAAGAGTAAGAACACCCCGAAGAAACGGTGTCACCCCGGGAGAAGTCCTTGCTCGTCTACCTAAAAGGTAACGTCGGCCGAGGGACCTCGGAGGGGTGATGGGTGATACGAAGGAGTCTCTGACATATTTGCCCGTACGTCCTAGACGTTGACCTCAAGCATTCTGACAGGCCACTGTAGTCCGTGCTCTGGCACACTGAGACACGATTTTCGACAAACCATTGCCCGAGAAAGCCTGCACACGGCTGACCACTTTCCTGTTTAAGAGGTACGGATCCTATCCGTCCATACACGTGTCACGATCAGGAGGGTTCATTTTCTCCTATTTACAGCAGGAAAAACTCTGGGCAAAAGGGAGAGAGGGCTGGATAGGAGCTTTGGGGGAATACTCCAGAGTCCCAGTTTTCTCCTCTCTTCTCCTCTAGGCATGCCAGAAAAATGCCTCTGGCGTGATGCTTCTCCTTATGTGCATGCCAGAAAAATACCCCCAGCCAGTCTATTTTATGCCTATTCTTTGCTATTTAGAGGCACTGACTTGGGCGTCGGAGGCTCCTCCCCGGAAAATCGCTCCGGGGACCTCCTAACCCCTGTTTTCTGTATATTTCAGGCCGAACCGCTTGAAGACGTCAGCTTTTTCAGGCTCCTTCCTGCACCGGAAATCCTTCATGGCCCCCGCTCTCCATCGTAGGACGGCCACCTATGACATCCCTCAGGAGGTCCCTGTCACCCCCGTCGTGGAGCCACGGCGGGATCGTAAACGATGGCTAACCCAACGCCATCATCACTCATGTTTGAATATTTTCAAAAAATATTTGCATATATACATAAATACATACATATATGTATATGCAATAAATAGGAGGGAGGTAGTTAAGTGAGATAATCTTTCTATTTTACATCACTACTGCTCCTTCAATTGTTATATTCATAACACTTTTATATAAATTTTAAAAAATAATATTTTTACATTTTCACTCTCAACTATTTTTTTCACTTTCATTTTAATAACACTTTTATTTATTTTAATTTTAAAGAATAATATTTTTTCTATCACTCTCGCTCTGCTCAATTTACTAGTTTTATTGAAAAAGGGAAAAAAGAAAAAGACAATAAAAATAGTTCCATTTTACTACTTTAACATCGTCATCGGTCGCCGCCTCGTCGGTCCTGTCTTGACTTCCCTCCCCCCAATCACCACGGACACCGGCCTCTGTGTCTCTACCGTGAAACCCTCGGACGAACCAAGCAAATTCCTTTCTTGCTATCTCTGCTACTCAATTTTCAAGAAAGGCGGTGACGGATTTTGACTTGCTCGAGTCTAAACGATCATCGACAGGTTCAGAGACATTTACTGATTCAATTCTCACTCTTCTTCTAACCAGCTTGCACTATTTCGTCGTGTTTTTTCCTTTTAATTGTTGCGAATTTGCTGTCTGGGTAAAGGAGCGCCGTGTTTCGGCGCCATAGTCGCCTGTACAAGGCATAAATCCGTCTCTGGTTGCTATGATCCTGGTGTTCACGATTGATTCTTAATGATTAGGCAGCTATGGATACGAGTAACTGGAGGCCTACTCCTCCCACTGGGGAACCGACCATGGACGCCGGTGATTGGAGATCCCAATTGCCACCCGAATCACGGCACAGAATTGTCAACAAGATGTACGTTCTTATCACTACCTATGCAAATTTCAATGTTGCATTAATGAGTTTATGTGCTGTAACTTATTTTGCTCCGGGCATGGACCAAAGATTAAAACATGCTTTTCTAAGCAGTTAGCCTTTTGTGGGTCAATGCTTGCATTGCTTGATACGAACCTCTTGGTAGTTCACTGTGAGATATGTTTATTTTCTCTACCACCGGAGGACAGTGGAAACGTAGGTTTTAGAGGCTTAACAGGATTACGAACTAAGAGTTATTGGGAATCAATCAATCAAGCAATCAATCAATAAGCCATAATCCCAACTTGCCGTGGTCGGCTACTTGAATCACGTGTCTCCACTCCACTCGGTTGGTAAAATCTGAGAGCCCTAAAAGGGCAAGATCTTTTTTGTATTAAATCTACCCAAGTGTGTTTATATCTCGCTTTGATTCTTTGAGTCCCCCTCCAGTAAAAATCATGTTGCTTTTATGTGCTATTACATCAATTGGTCTACCCTGGGTATGGCCAAATTATCTCGTGAGACCCTTCCTGAGTTTGTCCTCGACTGGAGCTGTTCATAGGTTGTACCCCGACCCTAATATTTTCATCCCTAATTCTATCCCTTGGCTTATTTCCACTCATCCACCACAACAACCTCATCTTTGCCACCTACATCTTTTTGTGTGTTGTTTTCCATTGCTCAACATCGGTGCTGAAAAGCATGGCTGGTTGAATGGCCCTCCTATAGTATTTTCCCATCAACTTGAGCAACATATTCTTATATAACTACAGTGGCACTTCTCTCTTCTATCTATCCTGCTTTCATTTTGCTCAGGATCCCCCTTATTCTGAATAGTTAAGCCTAAGTAATAGATTAGAACTATGCCATTTCTAAATAGCATACACCACAGGACCTTATATTTGATAATTCGAGTTAATTCATCGATCAACAATGTAAAAAGGTGAGGGCTCAAGAGCTTGATGCAAACCCATAGGCTTTGTTTGGGCTTAATTTGTAAGGTGCAAGGAGGGGAGGGAAGGGAGAGGGAGGTGGGGGACCACTTGCTTCCCCCTATTTAGGAGCCGTGGAAAATATGCACTAAGGGTGGAAGTGAGGGGTTAATGATTCCCCCCAACCCCACTATTTCCTTCTTTCCGAACAAAGAAGTCATATCATTATTCCTCCCCTTCCCTCCCCTCCCCTCCCCTCCCCTCAATCCCAGCAGACCCATGTTGATAGACAGATAGAGAATCCTTTTCTTGTAGCCGCCAGTTGTCTTAACACTAGAAGTGCTTCCTCATACATCTCTCTGATGATACAACATCTCTAACAGAAACTCTTTTGTTGCTAACACCTACTGTAGGTAAAAAACCTTTGACATCGCACCCTAGGGTTTCTGAGCATCACACCTAGTTCTAAATTGCATCACGTGTTGCAAGAAAGGCTGGAGCTCCCAATTTATATGAAATGATCAGTTTTGATTTATTGAAAGGAAGTACATGCTTACGTAGAATGTAAAAAGTCCTATTCCTTCTAATGTAAGCCTATTCAGCCTTAATTCGAATAGTATTGAGACTAATGCAAGTATTTGAATAACTCCTATATCATAAAGGAAACGTGATGATGCCAAGATAGGACTCAGACAAGTTTTGGTATACCCCGGAGAGCTGGAAAATTACTTGATATAACCTTTCTTGATGTTTTCCATAAGATGATTTTTTTCCTTTACCGACCAAAAAGAAAAATTAAATAAACAAATGCTTGCACTTGAAAAATGTAAGGTTTCAATAAATATACAATTTGAGGAAATAATCATTATATATAAAAATAAGTAGGAATAATGGATTTGTGGCTAATGCCAATTAAATTGGCCCAAAAAATTCATATTCATCTTTGCATCAAAATAGAAGTTTTATTCTGGCCTTATCTTAGTAACAACTTAATAATTGAGGCCTCTTGTTGCTTTCTCAATAAAGTTTTTTCTTATAAAAACGGTTATGGAAGAACATCATATTCAAATTTATTGTAATTTTCACCATACTCTTCATAAGCAAATTAGCTCATCATCATAAAAAGTTCTTTTTGGTTTTAAAATGTTTAAGTTTACTTGGAAGCATTAATGTTTGTTGTTTAGATAAAAATTGTTTTCTTAATAGGTGATTTACTCCATTTTTGTTCTAGTATTGCAGTTTTTTTTTTCTGTTTTGCAAGCTTGTCTGAGCTAATCCATTGCAGAAAACAGAGTTTGATGTGTCAGGTCATGATTTAATTCACAATCTGATGGATGACTAGTTTATCATATTTTAAATTAGAGTTATCAGATTTGCTCCTTTTATTCTTCTTCTCTTATTGGGTAATCTCTTTTGCTTCAAGGTGATGGGGTTCTTTTTGGGGAAATGACAAAGTGGAGCATGATATATTTTTTTGTTTTTCCATCACAATATAGTTTATATACCATTACTTCCGTTTGTTTAGTTAGTGAAATGTTCTTTCTTTTGATGTTGTATTTCTAATTGTGCTTACCAACTAATTGGAGTGCTTCATATGTAGAATGGAAACATTGAAAAGGCGCCTTCCATTTTCTGGACACGAGGGTATAAATGAACTCAAGAAGATTGCCATTAGATTTGAGGAGAAGATCTTTAGTGCAGCAAGTAGTCAGGTAACTATAAAATGCTTGGCTAATGTCTGCTTGGGCACTTGGGAGCAGCTTAGGTGTTTTATTTTGTGGCAAAATCTTGAAAGTGTTATTTCGTACTCTGTTTGTTTACCTGCCCCTGCAACTCCTTCTCTCTTTCCTCTTTTATTTGTGCCTGTCATTAACCCCTGCAAATAGAAGACACAGTTTGTGAGATATTTTTAATTTGTTTTATGTGAACTGTATGGGTTGGGAGTTATGATTTTATGTGTTTCAATTAGGAAAGGACCTTGTGAAGGAAGGCAAGAGATGGTTGATTGTTAAATCGATACCGTTCCTACTTGAGATTAATCATTAGTGTAATAGATGCTTTATTGTATAGACATTTTTGTGGTTATTTTGTGTTTTTATCAATAAAGTGAGTTAAAATAATTTGAAATCTCATGTTCTCCATGTTCTGCATTTTTAGTCAGATTACTTGAGACGAATCTCTTTGAAGATGCTTACATTGGAGAATAATGTTACTAGCAATCCTCCAGATCCAGGTAGGACCAGTTTTTGGCAGTTAAATGTTGTTGAAGAGGAACTAAAAAAGCAGCATATGTAGCACAAAGTCTACTACACTGTGAGCATAAGTTTGTTACCTTGCATGGCATGTAACCTTGTCCTTTTGGTTTATGTGTGTGTGTGTGTGTTTGTGTAATAACAACAGGAATAATTACCTAAAATTCTGACTGTTGGCTTTGTCATTTGTAGTTTGTTCTGGTCACCTTTTCCTTTGAATGTACTGCACAGAATTTTCATGCTATATGGTAGGTATCTTTCCATGATTTTGACAGTTCAAGGTTAAGGGAGAAGTGCTTTATGTGCAATGAAATTTACTTCTGTTCAGACGAGGCGTGATGTGTGCTTCTCTTGTTTAAGTAACGCCTATAGTGGTCTTATGTGGAGGGTGTGTTTTCTGGTGGTAAAGAATGTACTTTTTTTCCCATTATTTGGCTTATTTTCTTCTGTTCTTGTGGAAGGTTTGAAGCCTATGTTTTGGATTTGACATTAGACTGCACAATTTTTTGCTGTCCTGTTTGGTGTCTAGTGCTTTTTCTAGATTCTTGATTGGCTAGATTTTTTTATTCTCTATGCTTCCGGAGATCAATGTTCCTTATTTAATTCCTCAATTTTTCTCATCAAAGACAAAACATTCTTGTGTAGGTTCTAAAATTATGCAGCATCAAGTTCACAATCAAGCGCAATCTCTTCCTATCCAGTTGCCAGGCAATCAAACCCAAGCATCTCAGCAGATTGTCTCACAACATTCAGAATTACCGTACTACCCGCAGGAGCCCAAAGTTCATCGTTATGAAGCAAAAGCCCTGTCCCTAGCTGTGGCGGCCTGAATACGAGCATGCAGAACATGTCTGGAGTTTCACAAAACATGGTTGGGAGTCAAACAGGTCAAGGCATGCCACCTAATATGCTTGCCAATCAACAGTAGTTATTTTTAAAAGTGTCCAAGACAATCTCAAGAAGTGTCTAAAATAACATGTGTGAGTGTCCGAAGAAATATGTAATGTCTAAAGTAATATGAAGTTATTTTATTTTCGTTAGACAATATGTAAACTATAAAAGTGTTTGTGGTAATTTTTAAAAACGTCTAAAGTAATATGTTAAACTGTTTAATGTACCGAATTTCTGGTTGTTTTATTGGTTGAAAAGGGTCCTCTGTTCATCATCAACGGCCCCCTAAGGGAAAAACCGTTTTTGTGAGAAGAATTTGGTGGGAAATAATGAGACCCACCTCCCTTCAATAAAATGCAGCACAAATTCTTCGCAATGCTTCACTTCTTGCTCCTTTCTCTCTCCCCCTCCAGTGGCAAACTTTGTCTTTGAACATCCCGTTTCTGTCATTTTACTGCTTCCGACATTCCCTTCCATGCTCACCACCACCATTCACTCCCTCTGCTTAGAGGCCATTGCCGATTTCCTCTCATCAAGCAGTTTCACCTTTGCCCACAACCTCACTTCCTCCGTCCGGCTCACCCTCCTTGTCAATCTTGACTCTGATTTTATCAACCGTCCCGTAGATGATTTTTTCTGCTGGTAGATCTTCACAGCTGGAGCCAGTGTTGAAACCACATAGAGGCAGGGGTGCCATACCACACCCCCCAGAACTGGTGGAAAAATATTAAAAGGTAAAAAGCGCTAGTAGTCATAATCTTTACTTTACACTACAAATTCATCTATAACCTTTCTATTATTGCATATCTGTCCCAAATTTTTGTCTAATTTGCATCTCTCTCAACGGCATTCTGTCTGACTCTACTTCAAGAATTATTAATCAAAACAAAAATAATTATTTTATTAATTTTTATTTAAAATAGATATTATTTGAATACTATATTACACCTAACAATTATTTAAATAAACTTTTTTTATAAAAGTGATTTTTTATAAATAATTATTTAAATAATAGTTTTCTCCTAGATTTTTATCGTCACTTGTCTCGTCTCTGCCTAGCCCCTTAAACCTAAAAATCTGGTTCCGTTGCTAGCCAGAGCCCTATGTTATCGAACCCTCCTTTCTCTGCCACCCAACACCACGCTTCCAACTCTCCACAGCAATGCTTCCCTAATTCCCTTTACGTTATCCCTGATAGTGAATTTGTTTCTTTCAACGAGGTTCCTGTTGCCATGTCAAATCTTTATGTGGATGGTTCTTGGGCTGTTCACAGGGTTCGATGGGCCTCCGCTGCCTATCACGTCACTATTCAATGAAATGCCTGAACCAAGAAGGGAAGCCCACAAACCTTTGAATTTGATAGCTTTTATGGGGCAGAAGCCTCAGGCGTTGGCTCTTTCCAGATTTGTTCATCAAAAGATCCATCTAATGCTTGCTTGAGGTTGCTGTGTGATGCATGATTTTGGCTCTTGGAGTCTTTCTAAGCCTCCTAATGTTGCAATTCACTTGTTCTTGGCTTGCTAGAGTCCTATCATTCGTATCCTTTTTGTGTTGTGAAGTTCTTGAACATGTCTAATTTCTGTCATTGGGGTTTGCTAATTCTAGGATTTGTATATTTGAGTCCATTTTCAGTCTATGAGTCCAATTCTGATCTTGAATTGCAGTTGGCATAGAATTCATTTGGCATAATAGTTGATTAATCTATTAAATACAACTTTCTTCCAAACTCATGATTTTTGGGCAAAATCTTGATCTCAATCAATTCGGCTTAAAAAACTGAATCTTTATCCTCATGATTTGGGTCATGTTAAAGTTTTTTTTTTTTTTTTATGGATTTATAACGGTTGAGCAGTGGAGAAATCTTGTATGCTAAGAATGGTGCTATAAACGAGAAAGAAAGAACCTTTTCATGCAAGCGGTGCATCTAGGAATATGACCTGCTGCAAAAGATGCTCCGGTGACCGACCAACACTAATCCCTGAAGAAAGGTGCCTCATTTTTGTTTCTCCTTTTTCCTACTTTTTCTTCCAGAGAAAATAGATTCCATTCAAGATAAAACTGAGGCCTTCTAAAGCTTTGTCCTCCCATTCTTTCCACTACTGTATATTGGTTATTTCTTCTGGCAGTACGTGAAATGCGACCCCTACAAATGAGCAGCCCTAATTCTGATATGCCAGATCAAACTCAAGCCATTGATGATCTTTAAAGAAAGGTGCCTTTTTTATGCTTCTCCATTTTCCCACTTTTTCTTCCTAAAAAAATAAATTCAGTTCAAGATAAAATTGAGGCCCTCTAAAGCTCTAGTGCACAAAATCTTCCCATTCTTTTGATCAATATAAATAGGTTGTTTGCCTCATATGTTCCTCTAGAGCCATTACTGTTAATGAGCAGTCTTGATTCCAATATCCCAGATCACTCACAGGCCATTGATAATCCTTCCTTTTGGTTTAATCAGAACTTCAATTTCATTGGCACTTATGAAGAATAGCTGACATTGCCTTGTAAGTCCCATCATCGTCCATATCATGCTTTTGACTATGATTCAGCCATAGAAGAGGCAGCCGATTTTTGGGAGCCGCATTGTGGATATGATTCATCCTTTGTTGGCTACTGGGGAGATGATATCTCCAGCAACGATGGAAATGGGTTGTAAGTGTAGATGGATGCCAGAATAGTCGAAATAGTTATATAGATGATGCGTATAAAGAGAATGAACATGTTTTTTCTTGGCCTTGCCATGGATATGCATAACCAGAAGACTCTTTTGATTGTGGTGAAGAAGAATTTGTGACACCTACACATGGCTATAGCTTGGATGAAGGTGGACGCCGTCTTTATGATGCTATATTTGGCTACTTCCTTTGTTTGCTTCAGCGCCTGCAATCCCCAGCACGGAACAATGAAATGGCCAAAACAACCTAGTTGCCCATTTACTTGAACATATTGCATTAAGGATTTGCAAAAGTTTTCTAATTCCATGTTGATTTTACAGCTTGAATTTTCAAATTTCGTGCCAAAGTATAAAAATTGTACTTTCCTATTTATGTTTAAACATATGGTTTAAAGCTAGGTATTGTACTGATCAATTTCCTACATCTCCAATTAGGATTGTTGTTAACAATCCAAAATCCATTAAAAAAAAAAAAAAGCCATCCTGGTATGCTCCTAATGAAATATTTGAATCAAATTACTCCCATAAATTTAGATTTAAATATCTTTTTTCCTAACAGTAAAACATCATCTATTAAATTAACTCAAGTTTCATGACAACCAAACAGGGAATGGTGACTCCCAAGAAGACCTACCAACAACATGGAGCCCCTATTTAGCAAGAGCATGGGCAGCTCCATTAGCTGATCATCTAATAAATTTAAAGGAACAGAAATTAAAGGTACTAGGTAAGACTCTAGATTCATCTATCCAAACACCAAAATAAAAAAGCGAAGGGTGTCTCCTTTTTGAGTTTCTGATATAAGTAATTCTGAATCTGATTCCACCTAAATGGAAGTGATGCCATGCCTGTGAGCTTTCTGTAATCTATACAATATAGCCAACGCTTTGAGATAAAGAACATCATCCCTTTCATACTCTATCCCGTAAGCCAACACAAAGATTATCTCTCCGAGTAGATCTTTACAAATAGCACCGTACCGCACCTCATTTTTTCCTTGGACAAGGCAGCATTAGCATTTATTTTAAAGCAATTGGCATTTTGAGGACAACCTTCTGCGATTTGTTGTTGTCGAGAATGGGGCACTGGTGAATGAGGCTTCCTCCAGCTATCAATCCCGGATTTGATCACTTGGGCTGCCTGCTTTGGGGGGTACTTACACTAATGTTCATGCACAACAAGGTTTTGGTTGAGCCAGACCTCTCATCCGATGACTGCCACCTTGACTACTAAGCTTTCGCCCAACTCTATGATCTTACAAAGCTCCTTTGTCCATGAGATGGAGTTGTCCAGAGGGGTAGATGAAGTTCTCAAAGCACTCTGGCCGCGAAAGGGCAACTAAATAATAAGTGTTCCGTAAATTCCTGCCCTTCTGCACAGACTGGGCACTCTAATGGGGCTTATAACCCTCTCTATGTGAGGTTGTTATGAGTTGGTAGAGCATCAGCGTAGGCTCGCCATAGGAAAAGATGAACCCAAGGTGGCAAAGACAAGCTCCACAGCCATGTCAAAAAATCTGACTTCATCAATGAATTTCGATCAAAGATAAAAACATAAGCCACATAATATGCCAACCTTACCGAAAAGGTTCCATTGTTGTTCATACTCCAAGTTATGACGTCCTCTATGAAGCGTGGGGAAATAGGGTTGCTCTAATGGCCATTGCATCTAGCGAATGGAAAAGGACCTCATTCAAGCTATAGTTCCAATGGAAATTCTTATAGCCGATGAGGTTTCCTACTCGCCAATCCTCCATCCCTAAGACTATAGCTGTTATCGGTGTTGCATGGTTGCTTGGGAGCAACCTATTGCGCCATATGGAGATGTTTGTGCCCCTTCTAACCTGCCAGAAGGCTCCCACTCTTACTATGTCCCTTCCCGCCAAAAAACCCTTGAAAATTATTAAATAAGACTTAAGAATCAAAACACGTAGGAAAAAGGATGCATGGAAGTACTTGCCCCTTAACACCTTTGCAACTAGGCTCGAATCATCCTTAGCCAATCTTCATGCTTGTTTAGTGAGAAAAGTGAGGTTAAATGCATGGATGTCTCTAAAGCTTAAACCCATAGCTTTCTTGGTTGAGCAAAGATGGTCCCACCCAATTTCTCTATTTTTGATATTGGGTGACCAAAAGAAAATTGAAGCTAATGATTGCAATTTATCACATACCTCTGTCGGAATCAAAACGCAGCTTATTAGGTGTATGGGCATAACTTGAACAATTGATTTGATAAGAATACTTCTACCAACCTGTGAGAAGAAAGAGGTCTTTCATCTTGACATCTTCTTCACCCATTCAATTAAGAAATCAAATTGTGTCGATTTTTTATAACCTAACATCCTGGGGAACTAGGTATTTGTCAACTTTCAGACACACATTATTCCCTAGAAAACCTATAAGGTGCTATCTTATTTCTTGATGACAATTAGGGCTAAAAAATGTGGAAGATTTATGCAAATGCACACATTAGCCCGAGGCACATTCGTAAAGCTTTAGGAAGGCCAGTGGGTGCCTTACTCCACTTTCCTTTGGCCGTAAGAAAAGAATACTGTCATCCACGAAGAGCAGATGTGAGATAAAGGGACTATATCTACATATTGTCACCCCTAAAGTCTGGTTCAACTTTTCAGCATGATAGAGAAAGGCCGATAAGCCTTCAACACAGAAGAGGGAAAAAAAAATGGTAGGGGTCCCTTTATCTCAAACCCCTCAAAGGTTTAACCAGCCTTGAGATTAAACACCTTTGTTCCATACACGTATCTAGGTAGGCTATGAAAATGAAAATGTACTAGCTAGTTCTTACCTCGTGCAAACTGTGAAAATCATACAAAAACTGTGAAAATCATACAAAATTAATGAGTTAGTACATTTGATGGTGCGCACTAAATTGAAAATTCCTCTAAAAATATAGAGCTAATATTGTAATGTGTAAAAAAAAAAAAAACTGAAACTACATTTTTAATGCCCAAATTTCAGAATAAAGTAATTCAAAATTCCATGGACCTGCATGAACATTTTGCCTTGCTTTATTGGAACTATGCTTCTATGTACTTTATTGGAGCATATTTTTTGCTAATCTAGAGTAAAACAAGTGGAATTAGCTTTTTTGGAATAATGCATAATAGGTACAGTTACCGTTTATGATTTGTTTTGGTAGAAACTTGCCATGATAGTTCTTCTTCAGGTACTACATATACCACTGATGTTTTCACTTGAGTGGAAATCTACTCTTAATGTTTTAGATTAAGAGGAAATTGCCTATTAAGATGATTAGCAGGTCTTTTCTAAAATACATGTTACTATTGTTTGCACTTTAATCCAGTTAATTATATAATTTTTTTCCCATTGAATCGGTCATCTTCCAAAACTGCAAATGAATGAGAAACTAAAAAACCAACTTCTGATTTCATATCAATCTGAACCTCACCCAAAATGAAAACAAAAATGATATATATAAACACAATTTGCACAAAATCTATTGAGGCATAGCTGACAAAAACTTTAAAGTGAAAAGCATATCATTAAGTTGCACCAAATTTGCAAAAAGAAAAACAAAAAACTAGAAGAATTTTCTATTGTAGCAACTAATGAAATCGCCATGTACAGACTAACCCCTGCAAATAGAAGACAAAATTTGAGGGGTCTTTTAAATTGTTCTCCGTGTTCTGCATTTTTATTCAGATTACTTGAGACAAATATGTTTTGCAATATGCTTACATTGGAGAATAATGTTGGTTCTGTCAGGTAGAGTTTGTTTACAGTCACCCTTTCTCTTTGAATGTATTAGCCTGGTTTTTTTTTTTTCTGCTTATGCTATTTTTTATGGAAATTTTATAAGCCCAGCCCAGCTGTTGCTTGGACTTGAATTGATGTAAGTACTAGAGATTACATTGAAGAATCTTTTTTTTTTTTTTAGATATTCAAGATCGGTAAAAAGGACTGAGGGAAGAAAGAAGCCACATGGCTGTGTGCCGGAGAAACATGTCATTGCGGAACTATAACTAACGAACTATGATTAAATATCTCCTTCTCAATAATAACCTGGACTATAATGCTTACCAGGACTAGATCTGATGGCTTCCAGTTGTAAAGAACTTCCAATACTTATAAATAATCTAACAAAATGATACTCCCTCTATCCCATTTTACTTGAAATATATTCATTTTTTGGAGACTGGATCTGATGGCTTCCAGTTGTAAAGAACTTCCAATACTTATAAATAATCTAACAAAATGATACTCTCTCTGTCCCATTTTACTTGAAACATATTTATTTTTTGGATATCCAAAAAATAAAAATGTTTCAATTAAAATGGGACAGAGAAAGTATCATATATCCAAAAAAAGTTAAAAAGTTTCCTCTTTTAGAAAATTTTAAACAATCAATTTACCCTTTTACCCACATTTAAACTCTCAATACATAAAACCTAATAAAGAATTTTTTTTTAATTTCCACTCAATCTCTCACTACACAAAAACCTAAATTTTTTTTAATCATTATTTAAACTCTCACTACAAAATAATAATAATAATAATAATAATAATAATAATAATAATAATAATATAAATTATATACACCTTAATCTCTGTGCCCAGAGAAACGTTTTAAGTAAAATGGGACGGAGGTAGTAATATATTGCACAAAGAAAGTTTTTGTTGTATTAATTGCCACTGAAATAGCCATTAATTCCACTTCCAATGCTAAAGAGCAATTGTCACACCTCACTCAGGCCCTGGCCTATCATTTCTAACAGTTTAACTCCCAAACCCAATATTTAATCTCAAAGTGTCTGGTTCGGCCAAGCAAGCAATGGCAACTTTTAAGTCTTATTTTCTTAAGTTATGAGGCCTGGGAGGTGGCCCAGGTGGCTTTAACAAAGATCCATTAATAACTTGCAGCAAAGGCAAGGCCCAAAACCCCTAACTTGCACAACAAGCAAGGTTTTAAACAATAACTTGCATAACAAGCAAGGCAACACTTAAATGAAGTTTAAGTGCATACATGGTGTGCAATCAAGTGTACTAACTATATGGCAACCAAGAAGCCCACAAGGTTGGTTTAGGTTTTGAAAACAACAAATAAAGATGCTTGGTGCTCTCGGCCTACTAAAGTACATACCATTATGCACAACAGTTCCACATAACTAGGTCCATAACCATTCACATAAAAGTGGCAACTTTGGCCTATAATATCCAGCATACATAGGCAAGCATAATGCCATCCATAAGTCCATACATAACTTGGCATCCAAGATCCACAAAACATCCACAAACTAGGTATCCAAGACTACACATATATACAAATCAAAATGGTAGTCTACCTAGTGTCTAACATGGCTACATATGCCAAGCATCCATAAGTTGTTCATGCCAAGTTACATACAACCCGAGACCATACTCCTAATGGTCAAATAAAACCTTGAGAATCCCATACAGAAGTACACACTGCAACACCAAACCTATGGCCATATTCATGGTCATAAAGGTGAATACCACAATCAGAGCTAAAGTCCAAGTATCCATGCTCTCCTAGACAGTTCCCACTCTACAGCCTGCAAACTTAAAACATAAGTCTCGGCCAACTAAGAATAAGACTTGTAATGAAACCAAAATACTAAGCCAAGCACACATTGGCACATACCTTGTAAAACAAGCAAAGTTAGTGCAAACACAAGCAACAAGCTAGTAAACTCTACTCAGGCCGAATGTCCTTGCCTGAAAAATAAAGGATGGGCAGTGAGCATATAACTCAGTAGGATTCACCTTAAACATATACAACTCATATTGAGTCTATTTAGTTAAGCTGAGTAATCACTCAAAGCTTAACCTCCCATTAGATAGCTCAACCTGCAAAACAAACACCAAGACAAGAAAAACAGGCATATACATATACAAGATGGGTAACTATGTCAAATAATTCATAAAGGGGGTTAGCATGCACATAGAAACACCAAAGCACACAAGTACACACCCACACTCCACATTGTAGCTCTCGGCCATATAAGCCATACATGTACCCATGTGCATTTCTTGCACACAAACTCACCAATATACCATTCCATTTGGAGCTCCCAAAATGCCAAGCAAATAGGCCACATTTACTTGCATTTCTAGTACATGTACCCATAGTTAATTAGCTAATCAACAAAACAACCAAGTATAACCATTAAGCCCATCAAGCAACTAAGGTCATTTGGCAAGTTTTAACCATCACTTAGTCACTCTAGACACTTGAACCATGGTGTATAATACCAAGCAATATCAAGTGCCAGTGAACCCTACCTCAAATAGCTCTCGGTCTCAACCAAGTTTCAAATGTCCAAGTGCTCTTCAATCCCAATGCCTAGCATAACAACATATAGGCATCATTATACACATCCATGGATTAAACTACCATGACTCAATTGAAGAACACTAGAATGCACACACTTTAGCTCTCGGCCAAAGTGTCCAATATGTCCATATATGTACTGCCCATCATTCTGTCATTCCATATGATGTTCTAGTCATCAATGTACATCATCCATGGCATCATTGCCAAGTAACCAAGTGAAATGCACTATGTTATCATAAACTAAGCTCTCGGCCAAGGTACACATTTTCACATATTTGTGTCATTCATCCAACTAACCCAAAACATGACCAAGTGGCCATCAAATGACGATGCTCATGGCACAATTACCATGTAACCAAGTAAAACACACCATTTCACATTAAGTTTAGCTCTCGGCTAAAATGCCCATAATCACATAACAATGTGCTTCATCAATTTAGTTCATCATATAATCACCAAATCACCACTAAACATGTTTCATGGCATCATTACCATGTACTCAAGTAATGGACACTAAATTATACCACTTCAAGCTTTCGGCCATAAAACCCAACCTCACATAACAATGCTCTTCACCCCATTCAATCCAACATATGATCACTATATCATCAATAATCAAAGCTCATGGCATCAATGCCATGTAATTAGAGGTAGAACATGAATTACCTCAAATCCACCTTTCGGCCAACACACTAACTTTCACAAACTTGGTGTTCTTCACCCCAACAACCTAACACAAGGTGAAATAATCATTAACAAGCATCACACATGGATTAATTTCCATGAATTCCAAGAAGAACACCAAGAACACTTGTTCATCACATTCGGCCAACATTTCACTTTCATACCGAAACATTTCTTGCTCATTTAACTTAATACATCTTCAATTGAGCACTTAGGGTCCTTGTACATGGAAGAACTACCATGAATTCAAGGAGATATGGACATTACCTCAAAACCCTAGCTCAATTGGCTCGGCCTTCCTTCAACCTTCAAGAACAAGCTTGATTTCCAAGTGAACTGAGGCCGAAACAAGTCTCCCAAGCTTGAATTCTTCAAAAGCTTCCAAGATTAGCTTGATTTTGAGGAGAAATTTGGATGAGCACTCAAGGAAGAACTCTCGGCCAAACAAAGCATGGAAACCCGAAAATGAACTAAGTAAAATGGCCTTGGTAGTTTCGGCCGAATGTCTTTAAGTTTTGTTAGCTAAAATGCTAACTTTGGCCTTCCAATAAAATGCATGGTGCAAAGTAGTCTTCCAAGCTTACAAGCCCACAAAACCGCCACTAAATCCTTGATTCCAATGACACTTTAGTCCATTCTTGGCCCAAGATGCCAAGCAAATAAACAACACAAGTACCAAGGTGTTATATACACACATGCATAACCGGCCATGACTAGATCACAAACTAGTTAGTTTGTTTAGTTAACTAGTGAATAGTACACTTAGTGGTAGACAAGAATGTGACTAGCAATCATTGTTGTCTCCCAAAAATGGTCTAGTCTTGGACTAGCCATCACAGAATTTTGCATGGCCAACAATGCCATCCTTAAGTTTGTGGTTTCACTTGTACCACTCAACTTAGTGCTCAATTTAGTCCCCTTTCTCTGTTTTCTGTCAGCTTTCCCATAGTACATTTTCTATGTGCAATTAAGTTCTGAAAGTCTCCAGTTTTGCACATAAGTCACTGTACCAGTCTCCAGAGCTTCTCTTACTTCCCCTTTCTGTTTTCTCTCATTTTCCTTGGTTTTCCTTGATATTCCTTGGCCTAAGCCAAGCACTCAGGAGGTGCCTAACAGCAATTCAACCACATACTCCCTTGTTGATGTTGGAGAGAAGCATTAGAGTCCATCCATAACTTGGCGGCCGCCCAATGGCCTAATGATCTGAAGAAGTTGTTGATATTTGATAATGAGGTTTTTAAAGGTTGTTGGACAGTTGAACTATAGTAGGCTGGAATTGTTCATGGTTTATATTTTGAGTCCTAAACTCTTTGCTTTCTTGAGGCCTTGCAATATAGTTTGAGGACCTTATGCGATATTTACTGATGCAACTACTTATTTATAGGCCAATTGCTTACAGAGTGCTTTTCTTGCGTCTCACATCTTAGGTTGTGAATTAGGTGAGGTGGAGTGTAAGTTTAAGAAAATATTATGGGCCGGACTTGTAATTAACTTTACTTCAAGGGAAAACACCTCATATGAAGGAAAGACTTATGATTTTAGGAAAATATGAGAATTGTTACAACTCACAACAAATGATTAATCTCTTGATATAAGTTTTGTACATTTTTTTTATTAAAATGATGTACGCAAGTAAAATTATGTTTTTTTAAAGCAAAAGCATGATTCTTTTTTCGTTAAAGACAAGTATTTATTTTGCTTGAGATAATTTGTTTAAGCACCAATCTTCTGAATGTAGATCTAAAATTGTCCTGAATAATTAGCTTATCAATTTATCTATATTAAAAAGAATGCTTTATTCTAAATTTTAACACCTCATATATTTGTAGCATGAATTTCTAGTTTTATCTTTGTTATGTAAATTATCAAAATGTCACTTGATGGCCGAAGTGCCATGATCTTGGCCACTAACTTCGGAGGAGGGGCCAAACGCCTGACATATTCGACCTCGGAAGACCCATCGCACCAACCTCGGAGAGTTACTGTATCGCCTCCCCATCAGAGGATGAATGAACCAACTTCAGAAGAGTAAGAACACCCCGAAGAAACGATGTCACCCCGGGAGAAGTCCTTGCTCGTCTACCTAAAAGGTAACGTCGGCCGAGGGACCTCGGAGGGGTGATGGGTGATACGAAGGAGTCTCTGACATATTTGCCCGTACGTCCTAGACGTTGACCTCAAGCATTCTGATAGGCCACTGTAGTCCGTGCTCTGGCACACTGAGACACGATTTTTGACAAACAATTGCCCAAGAAAGCCTGCACACGGCTAACCACTTTCCTGTTTAAGAGGTACGGATCCTATCCATCCATACATGTGTCACGATCAGGAGGGTTCATTTTCTCCTATTTACAGCAGGAAAAACTCTGGGCAAGAGAGAGAGGGGGGCTGGACAGGAGCTTTGGGGAATACTCCAGAGTCCCAGTTTTCTCCTCTCTTCTCCTCTAGGCATGCCAGAAAAAAGCCTCTGGCGTGATGCTTCTCCTTATGTGCATGCCAGAAAAATACCCCCAGCCAATCTATTTCATGCCTATTCTTTGCTATTTAGAGGCACTGACTTGGGCGTCGGAGGCTCCTCCCCGGAAAATCGCTCCGGGGACCTCCTAACCCCTGTTTTCTGTATATTTCAGGCCGAACCGCTTGAAGACGTCAGCTTTTTCAGGCTCCTTCCTGCACCGGAAATCCTTCATGGCCCCCGCTCTCCATCGTAGGACGGCCACCTATGACATCCCTCAGGAGGTCCCTGTCACCCCCGTCGTGGAGCCACGGCGGGATCGTAAACGATGGCTAACCCAACGCCATCATTTGGCGCCGTCTGTGGGAAATTGTTTGGGCAGCCGTGGTCAGAAACTCGGTGTTCTATGGACAAAAGGCTTCCTGAGGCCCCCGTCCGCGCCGAAGACTCGCCCGGCGGCCGAACAATTAAGGAACAGGGATTTCCCATCCCGGGGATAATCATCCTTCGGATATCACCGTGGCTTTCCTGCATAATTTCCCACGCGTCGCCGTGGTCGAAATACTGCAGTAGATAGGCCGAAGATGTTCGGGTGCAAATGACGAGCCGAAGTCTTCTATCTCGATCCTTTCGACGAAGGGAGTGGGGGCGACCTAGGAGCCGGGGGAAACAAAGGGCAGTGGGGAGAATACCCAAAGGACGTGCTTCCCCTCGAAGTATGATAGACGGGAAAGGTAGGATCGGTGCCGTCCAAACCCCCCCGGTGAAAAGAGTTCGTGCCAAAGAAAGGTTACTGTCCCTCAGACAGTAACACTGAACCCACTCCCCCGAAAAGATGAATACGCGTTGATATTAAACGGGCAAAATGACTATGATCCTACTCCAAACGGACACACTACCATCGTCCAAAAAAGGAGTCACCCCTACGCGACGTCAGAAGGAAGAGAGTAAACGGGCAAGTGCGCCGAACTCCAAAGACACTGCATCGCGCACAGGTCCAGAATGGGACATTATAACCCCAGGCAACAGCGGACCATTGCCGAAAGTCCAGAAATAGAAAAAGGGGAAATCCAACGAAGACCGAATATAGGCGAAAGACAAAGACTCCCGACCGAAGGGGCTCCAGGCGCAAAAACACTACGACACTGGAACGATACTTCGGAGGCCCGAGGATGGGGAAAACGCCTGAGTTAGCATATTCGGTTAATAAAGTCGTGAATCACCCAAGACCGGCATTATTGGGAACAAAAACCTGGGATAAGGGAAGGAAAATGCCCCGCAAAGAGCCATCTTCCAAAGATTCTGATGAAATGGCAAAAAGTACAGAAAATGTTCCGGATAATCTTTCCTTGATTGAGGAAGAACAACGTTGGAAGGAAAGCTCAGGCCCATTATAGAGAGGCATCGGCAGAAAGAGGTGCAGAGCAGCGCGCAAAAAGAGGTGCGAATAGACGCGCCCGAGAAGGGCGAGAATGGCCAAAAAACGCACCAGCACCCGAAAGACGGCCTTCGGAATAAAATGCCCAAAATACTCCCGTCGGAGTGGCGAATTCCGAGAGACTGCCCTCACCCCTCGGCAGATACGGTTCACTGCCAACAAAGCCTGAAGCAAAATGCTACGAACAGTAAAACACCTCGTTTGGCGAAGCCCCTACTGATCAAGCAGGCAAAAAGCATACAAAAGCCTGCTTAAAGGAACATGATGCGCGGAGATGGCACATTATTGCCAGCAGCATAAAGGGCTTCAGCCTTCAGGCAAAGGAGGCCAAAAAGTTAGCCATTACCTCCGAAGTTAAAAGATACTTTGGTCCACCAGCTTAGTTTTGAAGTAACAAGCAAGTGGAAGTCCCCGAATAAGAATTACACACCGGGGACTACGAAAAAGTCGGAAAAAGCAAAAGGAGAAGGTCCAGCAGGGCCGATAAAATTCCTGCTGGGAATTATCAAGCAGGTCTTCCGAAAAACTACAGGGAGAAAAAACCTTCCTTACTCGCCTGCAAAGGCCAGTGCCCACTTGGAGCAATAAAGCTACCAAGCAAAGCGCGAGTATTCGGAGGAAGGAAGGACGAGCTCGGGAGGAATGCTCGGCAAAAAAAAAAAAGAGAGAGAGAAAAAAGAAATAGCCGCAAATCGGGAAACCGAACTCGAGCCACTCCCAAAAGCATAAACAAACTCTGGAGAAGTGTTTCCTCCGCAAAAGATGGCCGTGGGCGCAAAAATGCCCCGAACGGCAAAAGGAGACTTCATTCTCCAAAAGGCCAAAACACAACCCCGAGAACCGCCTCAGGGGAGAACTTCGGCCACCAAAAGGACCTCTCCTAATTGAAGGCAAGGTCCGAAAGAGAGCATCATCAGCTTGGCAGCATCAAAGGGAGAAAATTGAGAAATACCTCAAAAGAATTTTTAGGTAAACAGTATTTTTAGCTAAACAGTACTTAGAAAAATTTCTCTTTTCTCCTGCACAGGTTACCCGCCGAACAAGGATGAAGCACGCACGCTCAAAGGCTCGGAATCCATCAAAGGCAATCTAGTGTTCGCCTGAAAAGTCTTTGATAACCGAGAAAACGAAGTCAGCCAGCAGAAAGGCCAGGGAATGGTTCTCCGAAGACCCCTAGTCGTCACTACAGAGACCGTTATCCCTACAAAAGTAGTTCGGCCGACAGGTGTCCGGTTAAAGAAGAAATCACCTCGGAGTGAGAATTAAGCTCGCCCTAGTTGATGAACACTAAGAAACGGCCAAACTCAAAAGAAAGGTTTTTTCAGCGAAAATCGGCGATAAGTGCGAACCTGCATGGAAGGACAAGAGGAATACGGAAGGAAGATCTCGCTCTCCGAAAGGCCGAAACCCGAAAAACCATCACGTGGGGTGCTTCGGCCAAACAGGAAAGAGCCTTGCTCGGTGAAGTCCGAAAGAGAGTATACGACCTCGGCAACACCGAAGGGAGAAAAACTGAGGAACAAGGCACCTGGGCACCTTCAAGAAATTCTATACTTAGAATTTTCAGACAAGAAATAGTGCAAGCCAGGAATTCGTCTGAGTACTAAAAAGTTTTCTCCTGTCTGAGAAGAATCGCCGAACAAGGACAAAGCAAGCATGCACTCCCAGAAATCTCCTGTTCCTCCCGAGGTTGGCAGGGTCATAAAGGGGGGAAAGTGTATCCACGGCCGAACAAGGGTAGGCTAAAAAATTTTTCTTTTTTGCCCAAGGGAATTTCACCAACTACGCAAGATCGCCCGAAAAAATAGCTGGAAAAACAAGCAAAAGAAGTATGCTTCCGAAGCCTCCAAACTGAAAGAGTTCGGGACAACGAGGAAACAAAAGAAGCGCGTTTCTGAAGTCCTCTAACCGAAAGTGCTCGGGACAACTGGGAAACCGAAAGATTGATCAAAAGACTTAGCCAAAAATATGAAGGAAAAAAATTCATTGATACAAGGAGAAGATTACAAGAAGTACAAGAGAAACACGAAAAGAAAAAATCCTAGGGTGCTTAAGGATCCCCGGCAGCGCGAGAAGTTCCAGCTCCCGTGTCTCTAGCCGTCGCCTTCGGCGCAGGTAGAGGAA
Organism: Aquilaria sinensis; assembly: GCA_005392925.1. Lineage (NCBI taxonomy): Eukaryota > Viridiplantae > Streptophyta > Magnoliopsida > Malvales > Thymelaeaceae > Aquilaria > Aquilaria sinensis. The sequence goes on along the minus strand of SMDT01002892.1, from coordinate 824,573 downwards.
CAGGTGGCAGGTTGAGGTGATCAGCTTTCGACCAAGTCCACCGAGGACCCTTGGGAATACCCAGGGCCGAAAGAAAAGAGGTGTCGAGGTCCGGATAGCGTTGCAAAAATTGATGGCGAGCTAAACAAAAGCCGTCCTGAAAGGACACCTTTGACATCTGGACGGCTTTATCCCTTTCTACATCTAGCAAGTCCGCTTCATTCTCAAGACCAGCAACCTCTTTCTCGAGACCCAGGATCTCCTCCTTCAGACCGGCAATCCTCTACACCAATCCCTTCGCATTTCTCCTTTTCGCCGCACTCCTCCTCAGAAAATAAACCCTGGCTTGAAGAGCCGCCTTTTCGGCAATAGTCTTCTTCAGAAGGGCAGCTTCTTCTTCTTTCTCCTTCTGAATAACCTCATTGGCCGAAGTCAAGCGCACAACCTCCTCGCCAAGGTCGCTCATTTTACGGGAAAAGTCTTTCAAAAGGTCCGATTGGCCTATGAGGAACTCATCCCGGAGCAGAGCAACCTTCTCCCTGGCTATGCGCCTTAACTCGACATTGGCTATGTCCAAGTTAATACAGAAGAGCCTAGCCTGCTCCAGTTCACTTTCAGCCCGAGCTCGGGCAGAAGACTGCTCTGCCGCCCAAAATCGGAGGTGTTCACTGTACCCCAAAAGCTGCGAAAAGAGAAGGAGAATATCCTCAGGGAAAGCAGCATAAGGAAAGGCAAAACACTTGGGCAAAAAAGAGAGAAGGCTACCTGAGCGGCGCGTTCAGAAATTCTAGTGGCGAGGATATCCCCAGAAGCACACTCCTCGGCAACTGCCCTAGAAGAGGCTTCTGTAAGAACACCCCTCGCCATCTGGGGAGCCATCTCTTGGCAATCTCCGGAAAACAAGTTCATGTCTTCCGTGAAAGACCAAAACGGCTCCCTCGGAATTTTGTCTTTCGGGAGAAGGGAGTCCCGAAGAGCCCGTCTTCGGGCATGATCAGCCATCCATGCGGGGGTCGCCCGGTCCTCTGCAAAATGGAGGGGCGCGAGTCAGGAAGGGCTCCCCGAAAACATAAGTTATGAGCAAGAACGTATTCGGAGCAAACCTGGTGCAACCCCGGTAGTATCCTCGGTAGTGTCCGCCGCAAAGGCCGGAATATACTTGCCTTTGTCCTTGCGACGTCTGTCCAACTTTTGAATAGTTGGACTCTCGGGCAAAGAGCCTGAAAGCCCCACGGGCGAGATGGGACCCGACGAAGTGAAAAGGGTGACTACTCCGGCGGGCACCTCGGCCGCCGCAATATCGGCCTCAGAAGATGTCGCAGCTACTTCGGAGGGGGTGACAACCCTGGTGGATAACGGAGTAACATCAACCATGGCCAAGGTTGCAGTAGCGTCGGTGGAAGTGGCCATCGCATCGGTTGAGATATCAACCTTGGTGGACGTAGCAATAACTTCATCGACCTCCACCACATCTTCGGAAGGTGAAGTAAGGGCTCTCTTCTTTGACTTCTTGGCTGAAGACGGTCCGCTCCCAGTAGACTTACGCCTTTTTGGAGCCACTTTTCTTTGCTTGTTCTCCCTTCTCTACTTGACCAAGGAAGAGATTCTTGTAGTAGGCGGCAGAATCGTCAGCCATCTCTGAAAAAAAAAGGGGGGGGAAAAGCATCAGTACGAGCCAAAGGCGTTTAGCCAAAAAAGGAGTTTCCGGGAAATAACAAAGGCGTCAGCAAAAAATTGAAAAAATACGACTTCAAGAAATTGAGAAACTAGCAAAAGTCGAACAACTCCCAAGGAAGGCACTCACGAAAAACCTTGCCAAAATCAGGATTCCTGGATGCCATCGTAAATAGTGGCCGGAAATCGCTCCGCCGTGCAGACCGTCGCTCAAAGAAATGAAAAGAGCGAGAAAGCGAGAGCAAGGGGGAAAGCACAGAAAAGAGCAAAAGGAAAGAATGACAAAGGGAAAGCTTATATAGAGCAAAGAAAGGGCAATTGAAAAGGCGTCATAACTGCTGCATGGGAGCGAAACGTCACCATAATTACCCTTCCCGCGCAAAAAGACGTGCCATACCAATTGACGCTTGCCACGTGTCGGTCATCGCGAGAAACTAGGGCATGTTTTCTGACATCCTAAAGATTTGGGTCTAGCCCCAGATTGACGCGCCTAGTTTCAAGGCATGGCAGTTCATTGACTTAAGACAGAAAAGATAAGAGTGGACATCTCGGACATCTCGGCAACGCCGAAGGGCAGGTATGCGACATTCACCCGAGCAAACTACACCCTTAAAATGGCGAAGTACCTTTCTTGCAAATGGTATAAGCTGGATCCTCTGAAAGTGCTCCCAAAAGGGCTACAAGCCGAAGTTATACTTCGGCTTTCCGAAGGAGGGCATGTGATGGCCGAAGTGCCATGATCTTGGCCACTAACTTCGGAGGAGGGGCCAAACGCCTGACATATCCGACCTCGGAAGACCCATCGCACCAACCTCGGAGAGTTACTGTATCGCCTCCCCATCAGAGGACGAATGAACCAACTTCGGAAGAGTAAGAACACCCCGAAGAAACGGTGTCACCCCGGGAGAAGTCCTTGCTCGTCTACCTAAAAGGTAACGTCGGCCGAGGGACCTCGGAGGGGTGATGGGTGATACGAAGGAGTCTCTGACATATTTGCCCGTACGTCCTAGACGTTGACCTCAAGCATTCTGACAGGCCACTGTAGTCCGTGCTCTGGCACACTGAGACACGATTTTCGACAAACCATTGCCCGAGAAAGCCTGCACACGGCTGACCACTTTCCTGTTTAAGAGGTACGGATCCTATCCGTCCATACACGTGTCACGATCAGGAGGGTTCATTTTCTCCTATTTACAGCAGGAAAAACTCTGGGCAAGAAGGGGGAGGGGGCTGGATAGGAGCTTTGGGGGAATACTCCAGAGTCCCAGTTTTCTCCTCTCTTCTCCTCTAGGCATGCCAGAAAAATGCCTCTGGCGTGATGCTTCTCCTTATGTGCATGCCAGAAAAATACTCCCAGCCAGTCTATTTTATGCCTATTCTTTGCTATTTAGAGGCACTGACTTGGGCGTCGGAGGCTCCTCCCTGGAAAACCGTTCCGGGGACCTCCTAACCCCTATTTTCTGTATATTTCAGGCCGAACCGCTTGAAGATGTCAACTTTTTTAGGCTCCTTCCTGCACCGGAAATCCTTCATGGCCCCCGCTCTCCATCGTAGGATGGCCACCTATGACATTCCTCAGGAGGTCCCTGTCACCCCCGTCGTGGAGCCACGGTGGGATCGTAAACGATGGCTAATGCCACGCCATCAATAGGGTCTTTCCACCCTCTTCCCGATGATGCTATGCACATTATAGCCACACTTGGCTGATACAATACCTTAGTGGACTTTTTTGATTTGGCCAGAGTATTGGCTTCCATATTGTCTTACTGAGGTACATTTTCTATGTGTACCGTGTTGAACTCCTGGATCCGTTTTTTCACAAGATTATGGTACTTTGGCAAGTTTGGGTCCTTTGCCCCGTAGTCCCCCGCCGTCTGTCATACCACCAGCAGAGAATCGTTGTGGGCCTTGAGATTCCTTACACCAACTCTTTTTGGCTACCTCAAGCCTGCTATAAAGGCTTCATCTTCCGTGACATTGTTGGTGACATTGAATCCAAATTTGATGGCCTTCCTCGGCTCCATACCTTCGGGACCGCAGAGGATTACTCCAGCTCCTTAGTGTTTGGAACCGGAAGCTCCATCAACAAAGAGTGTCCACTCAGGTTCATCTTTTCTGAGGTCTTCTGGGGTATCCTCGGTTTTCAGGACTTCAGCAATTAAGTCTGCCAATGCTTGGGCCTTTATTGCCCTTATCGGCTCATAGGTAATGTCATTTTCATCGAGCTTAATGCACCATTTTGATAATCTTCCCGAGTGGTCTTCCCTCCTCATGACATCCCAAATAGGTAGGTTACTTTGGATAGTAATAGGGTGTCCTTGGAAGTAAGGTCGTAACCTTCTATTTGCCCATACGAAGGCATAGATGGCATTCTATAAAAGAGGGTACCTAACTTTGGCACCGTGTAGGGACTTACTCACATAGTATACCGGCCACTGCCTTCCTCCCTCTTCCTTTACAAACACCGAACTCACCATTTTTTCACTGACGGTGAGGTAAAGGATGAGAGGTTCTCTTTCCCTCGGCTGCCGAAGTGTCAGCAAATAGGTTAGGTAGCTTTTGAGCTCTTCCCAGGCCTTTTGGAAGTCTTTGTTCCAAGGATGTTCCTCAGAGCTGAAGGCACCTTCATTTTTTGCTGCTTTGGTGAGCACTTTGAAGAACGGTCGGCACCGATCCCCATATCTAAAGATGAATCTACTGAGGGAAGTGATTCTCCTAGTCAGCCTTTGCATGTCCTTGGTTGTTGTGGGAGTCCGAAATCTTAGTAGGGCCTTAACTTTTTCTGGGTTGGCATCGATACCTCTTTCTGATACCATGAATCCAAGGAACTTGCCCTCATTCACCCCGAACACACACTTCTCCGGGTCAAGACGGATTTCAAATTCCCGAAGTAAGTGGAATGTTTCCTTTAAGTCTAAGATATGACTGTTAGGTAGTTTGCTCTTAACTATCAGATCATCGAAATATATTTCCATATTCCTCCTGATTTGGGTGTTAAACACCCTGTTCATCAGCCTTTGGTACGTGGCCCCTGCATTCTTCAAATTGAAGGGCATTCTGACATAGCAGTAGGTCCCGACTTCGGTGATGAAGGCAGTTTTCTCCTCATCTTCGAGATCCATCTAAATTTGGTGGTATCCACTCAAGGTGTCGAGGAAGCTAAGCAGACCATATTTGGTGGTGGAGTCCACGAATTGATCTATTGCTGGCAAACGATATGAATCATTAGGACAGGCATCGTTTATGTTTTGGAAGTTGATGCACATTTGGAGTTTATCACTCCCTTCATTCGTAGTAATGACAACGTTGCTAAGCCATTTGGCGTACTTGACCTCTCTTATTATGCCTGCCTCCATTAACCATTAGACTTTGGCTCTAATGAAGTTGTTCTTATGCGCCGAGAGGCTGCGCTATTTTGCCGAACAGGCTTCACCTCTGGATGCACTTTAAGGCTATGTTGGATTATCCGAAGGTCTACCCCAGGCATGTATTTTAGAGAGTAGGCAAACAGATCTTTGTTCGATAATAGAAAATATACAAGTTTTTGCTTGTCACCTTCGGCCAATTGTTTCCCCATCAGGTACTTTGGCTTAGGACAAGTTCTATACCCTCTGTTTCTATTTTTTTGAAGTCACCTACTCCTTCTCCTATTACCTCTTCAGCGAGTATGCTCTTTTCTTCTGAAGTCTGTGCATGAACTTTCATTGGACTTTGTATAGCCTTCACGAAGACTTTCCTCACCTCAACTTGATCAATGAATATCTCTGCGTTGCCTTCCTTCACGCCGAAGGTGATTGTTAGGAATTTCACATCTGGGCAAATGTGGAGATTCCCTTGTGTCTGCCATCCGAGGATGGCATTGTAGGAAAAAGGGACATCTATGACGATGAACCTTGTCATTGTGGAGCTGAAGAGCTCTTTCTTATTCCGAACCGAAGTTCCCCTTAGCATCAAGGGCAGATTAATCCACCCGAGCACAGGGAGTTCGGAGGGACCTACACCAAACGTAGGGGAAGTAACAGGTTTGAGATCACCCTTGGAGATGCCCAAGTTCGACAATAGATGGGAGAACAAAATTTTGGCGTTGGAACCATCACCAATGAGCACTCTTTTGACGTCCCAACTCCCTATCCTTGCCATAATTATGAAAGGGTCATCATAATGGAACTCCACGGTAGACCCATCTTTCCAAACAAGCTTGTTCACTGGGTTTCAGAACTCCATCATTGAGATTTCCTGGACTTTCTTTTTCTTCTCGGCTGAGGGTATCCGAGTGGTGATTGTCTGGATTACTCCAGGTAGAGGTGGTGGATGCTTTCTGGCACTTTGGTTCCAATGTCGGTCAAAATCATAGTCCTCATCTTCCCCTTTCCTTTCTTCTTCACTTCTACCTTTGGGGGACAACATTCACAGGTATCATCGCAGTTGGCCTTGTTTAATCAAAGATTCTATGTACCTACTCTCATACTCTTCTTGCTCTACCAAGAGGGGCATCTGTACTGCCTCATAGTATGTCACTACTCCAAATGGCCTACAACTCTTCTGCTGTCTAATCTTAGGCCTCTAACAAGTCTCTTAGCCTTCAACTCTTCTAGTCCCTGATACTGAGGAGCATACCTCACCATCTGATTGAATTTGTGCTTATACTTTAAGATACTCAGGTTGTCCCCCCTTAGAGTATCAAATTGAGCTTGCTTCAAGTCTTTGATGGCATCACTGACATACTACTCTTGAAAAAACTGAGTGAACTTTGGGCAATTCATCTCTATATCTCCTCCTTGGCTTCTGCCCCTCTAGACAGCATATCTATCGCTGGTGCTCCTCCAATACATCTTTGTACTGCCTACTAAATTATATGTAGCCAGTGACACTTTCTTGGTGGAGCTAAGTGGCATCCTCTCAAACATATTTTCTAGGATGATTAACTACTCCTTAGCTCTTTCTAGTCCTGCTCTTCCATCAAACTATGGAGGTCTTAGTCCTTGGAACCTCTCTAACAGTTTGACCTCATCTAGGCCTTCTAAATCCCCTGCTCATTGTCTCCCGGATTTGTGAGAACCTTCAGCATGATGATGCTCTCCATGATCTTTATGCCTTCTTCTACCTCTTCTCTCATGGCCTTCCTCAATCTCATTCCCAGTGGAAGAATGGTCAAAGACCAAAGGATTGACCTCAGACACCTGACCAACCTCAGATCTCACTCTTCTTCCTCTTGGATTTCTCCTATCCTCATCTTCCACCTCAACAGATTCATCATTTGCATTTTCTGATCTTCCAGAAGAAACAAATATCAAATGTGTTCCTAGTCTCCTCTTCTGCTTGTTGCTACACAGTTTGAACTGGTTCTCTTTGTGCTTGTGCTTGTATCAGCCTTACTAAGTTTTCATTGATTAGAGCTAAGTTCCTCTGAAGCTCCAAGCAAATTTGTGGCACTTAAGGGTTTAGTGCCCCCTGTTGGACCTGATTCTCCCATTATTCTCCAGTTCATTGTTGCCTATGTTTAGTAGGAGGCCATCAGGGTGGTTCCCCTTTCCTTGTGGCAACCATAATTACTTCCTGTGTTCATGATTCATCATAGAGCACATATAAAGATCATAGGTATTTTAATGGTACTTAACACTAGCAGTTGACCAAACGAGGTTCATGTATGTAGGTAGGATGATGCATGCTAGCTATATGCTATGCATGTAAATGTACAAACCATGTTTTAACCATTCTCTAAAACCAACATCTGTTACCTACTCTAGGGTAGTTTAGTTATGGTGCCAAAATTGTGTATTTAAAATCCCAGGTGTCCATCTTGGGCACTATGTGAATACATGCATATTGGCCCAAACATTACACACATATTCTCATTTTATGCACATCATGGCAGCCAGGAAGAAAAACACTTGTACAAGTCTTAATCTTGGCTAGCGTACATTAGGCAATCCTGTTAAGTTCATGTTTCCAGCCACTACACCCAAAATTCTCTCAAAAAACTATTTTAATCTATCCATGTACCCTGCTATTTTTTTTTCCATTATCAAGTAGAAACTTTGACCAACCAAGGAACTTGGTTTTACATCAATAGCCCACCTATGAACCAAGTTATGGATTTTTTAAGCTGGTCACAAAATTTTGACCAAATGAATAGTAAATTAGCCAAATTTGCAACTTTATAACTTTGGCTATAGGGCTCCAAATGCAGGAATTTTAAATCACAGAAAAACCTCTAAATATTCAATAAAGAGCATCCAAATGTAGAAATCAAACATAAACAACAAGCACATGTATCTGCCAGCAACAACATTCATTGGTTAGTTCATAAAACATGTAATAAACATAAGTAGATCACTATGGTAGCCCTACAAGAGCATAACCTTGGCCTCAGGAGATTTTTAAAACTAGTTAGTACTAACTTTGGGCTCTAGAAACCCTTAAATTTGCTACCATCACTGTGCGTTTCACACTAGGTCACTAAACCTTCACTAAGTCCACTCGCCTTTCCAAGCTTTGATCATCAAGCTGATAGCTTTCTTTCAACCTTAGGCCTGGCTCCATGGATACTTGGAAATACAGTAAACATCCCGTGAGAGTAAGAGTACTCCTTACTTTTTGCTAGAAATCCAATAAACCTTAGATAAACCCAAAAACTAGGGTTTATGGTCTTCCTTGATGCTTTGCTTGTCTTCTTTTCCATTCTCTTGATTGTTTGTAGTAAGGTGCTATGGAGGGATGTGGAGGACTTCATGGAAAAGCCCTAGCAGGTAGAGGTCAAATTTTTTGGAAGAAAATGTGTTACCCACTCTGGGGTACCCCAGTTTTGGTGCTAAAATTGTGCATTTAAAACTCCCAGAATTCTTATGTTCTTTGGGCCATTAGAATAATACCCTTAGTGTGCATACCCAAGTAGCCCTCTTAGGCACTATGTAAATGCATGCATATTGTTAGTGTTGTGCCCAAAATCCAATCATGAGATGATTGTATTTTTTGCACATTGAGTCATGATATTTTATTAAGGCATTAATCCAGCAATTATGGTTTGTTGTTTTGTTTCTGCATAACATAACAAAAAAAATTGTAACCCTAGAATAATGATATTCTCAAACATCCTTAGTCTAGTATTATTGTGGAGCAGGTTGCAATAATACATAACGACTAGCATATATGGAGACTAATATGAGATATGTAGTTTGCATATGGGTACAAGTTGGAGAACTTGTGTACTGGACCGACCCACCATGAGAACACTACATGGATCGTTATATGAGTGTCATAAGTGATTCTTATAGTGATCATGGTATATGTAGTCCTTCGACCTAAGATCATCAAGGTTCCCTACATGTGAGTCACATACTTTGATATTTTCCTTTGTTGCTCATAACTTGGCCCCCAAGAAAAGGCCCCCAAGAAAAGGCTTAAGGATTTCTTGTTTGTCAACCAACCTATGGACTTTTTTGTAAGGTTTTGGAAATTTGGGTACTCAATTGCAAAACTCTCAAGAAAGAGACTTGGAGGGTTATGGGAAGGACATGAATGGTATGAAAGTGCTATTGGAGGATGAAATTGCTCATAGAAGACAAGTTTGGACAAAGGAAACACTAAAGGCATTAGGGACCTAAATGTCCTAGTGTAAACCTTAAGGTGTTCAAGCTTTTGACTTAAGTTTGAGGGTGGAATTGTGGAGTTATCCCACCATGGGGGGAGGAGGGCAACCAAGACTTGATAATTAGTCAAAAATGTTGGGCACATGTGTACCAATGAGTTTAAGACAAGGAAACCATAATTAGTGAGAAAGAAAATGACATAAAGCAAGGTTAAGCTTGTGAAGTGTGTTTTGTGCGCTTAAGCTCATTTAAGTCCGTTTAAGTGGCCAAATCACTTATCCCTCTCTCATTTTCATCGTCCTCTAGCCCAACAACATAGCCACACTTCCTTCATAGCCACCATACCTCCAAGATTGAAATTGAAGGCAAAAGAAAGCAAGAAAGAACAATTGGAAGCTATGTGGTGCTAAGACTTGAGTGCACCTAGGATCAAGCTCCAATTTCAGCATGCCCATAAAGTTATGGGTTATCTTGCTCTCATGGACTATTTTCTGCAATTTTCAAACATCCATGGACCTAGGGCTAAGCTTGGAAGATAGCCATTGTCTTGATGAACCAAGCTTAGTAAGGGGAGTGCACTTATTGAAGGTTTTGTGACCTAGTGTGAAGTGCACAATGATGGCAGTAAAGTGAGGGTTTCTAGAGCCCAAAGTTAGTACTAACTACTGTTAAAATCTTCCTAAGACCAAGCATTAGCTTTAGGAGGGCTGCCATAGTGATTTATTTAAGTGTATTGCATGTTTTACGGACTAATCTATGGTTATTGTTGCTGCTGCATTTCATGTGTTCATTGGTTGTGAATGGCTGCTGCATTTGGTTGCTATATCTTGTACATATGCATTGTGGCTTTTGTGTTTTAGTGTCTTTGGATTCAGGTTTTAATGAGGATCACATTACCTTAAGAAATCAAGTGTTACCCTTACTAAGTTTCTCAATGAAACTTACTCCCCTCAATTCTGTCATTTCAGGTCCAGCAGGAAGATCACCTTCAAAATAACCTTTGTGGTTTGATTTTTCATCTGAAATTTCAGGTACATTAACTTCCATATGTCTAGTTGTGACATGGAAATTTTTGTGATTTTAGGAGCACATTTGGTATTTTTAATGGTGGTACTTTCTGTGGTATGGAGAAGCTGTCCAGCATCCTATTCTGGAGCCCATTGTGTCTCAGGCACTCCTGTAACTTAGGGTGTGTATTTAGCTGAGTTAAGACCATTATGTAGTGCATGTATGCAAGTACATGTAGTACATGTAGTGTATGTAAAATGAGACAAGTATGTGAACATTTGGGTAATGTTTTGGCCATGTAAGTGATGTGGTGCAAAGCTGCCTACGTGCGAATGATGGGCTGCTTACTTGTAAATTCTGTTTTGGCCACATAAAGTTGCTAGATGTAAGAGAATGTAATTAATATTTGTATTGGACATGTATGGGATAGCATTGGAGGGCTTTATCCTTGTGGATGAAGTGTTTGCACACTTATGAAATTTTGTATGGGCAAAATGGTCATAAAGTGACCATAATTTCGACTCTACACTTAAAGTTCTATATCTCCCTGTGTAGAAGGAATCATGCTATGAAATTTTTACCACCCATAGAGAACATCTAGAGGTTGAATTGGGATTCGAATTTCTGAATTTGGAGCCCTGCAGCCAAAGATATGTTGTTTCAAATTTGACTAAGTTACTGTTCATTTGGTCAGAATTTTGTAACCAACTTCAAAAATCCATAACATGGTCCATAGGTGGGCTATTGATGTAAAAAAAATTCCTTGGTTTGCTCTAAGTCTCTACTCGGTAATTGAGGAAATAAAACATGGGGGTATTGTTAGTGTTGTACCCAAAAGCCAATCATGAGATGATTGTATTTTTGCACATTGAGTCATGATATTTTATTAAGGCATTAATCCAGCAATTATGTTTGTTGTTTTGTTCCTGCGTAACTTAACAAACATAATTGTAACCCTAGAATAATGATATTCTTAAAAGTCCCTGGTCTAGTATTATTGTGGAGCGGGTTGCAATAATACATAATGACTAGCATATATGGAGACTAATATGAGATATGTAGTCTACATATGGGTACAAGTTGGAGAACTTGTGTACTGGACCGACCCACCATGAGAACACTACATGGATCATTATATGAGTGTCATAAGTGATTCCCATAGTGATCATGGTATATGTAGTCCTTCGACCTAAGATCATCAAGGTTCCCTACATGTGAGTCACATACTTTGATACTTTCCTTTGTTGCTCGTAACTGAGTGAACTTGAAGGAGGTCATTGGGTATGTCACATATCATGCGGACGGGATTTGTATGATCAAGATGGGATTTGTCCCTCCTATGTAACGGGAGTGATATCTTCGGGCCCCTTGATAGAGTGAGACTTAGAAAAATGCATGGCCATGCTCGGATGAGTTGATATACGATATCAATGTCATCAGTTTAAGTTAGTCTACTCGGTAATCAAGAAACCAAAGATTAGGCTATACGAGAGTGACACATTCCATGTCTCATGCTTAGTCTTGATATCTTGGACAAAGGGACAATGGCATATATCGGTGATGATCATAAAGGTTTAGTCGAATCATCGACAATCTTGTCACTTGGGTAGCAATGATGTGTTGCTAGACACCGCTCATTGCTTATGATCATAAATGTGATTTATGATCATTGCCAACGTGATAAGAGCCTATTGGGTCGCACACATAGAGCTATTTGGATCATTAGAGTGCATGGGCTAATTATTTGGGTTATGGTTTCACTTTAATTTCGTATTAATAATGGGCCCAAGAGTTGAGCCATTATTAAGCCCGAAATTAAATCCTAATTGGATTAGGGCTTTGAAACCCATTAGGCCTGGAAGTTGAGTCTCACTATAAATACAACTTTTAAGTGAGAAATTCGCAGGTCTCCTTGCCCTAGCCTCCCAAAAGGACAGTCGCACTCTTCTCTTGCAATTCCTTGGAGGACGCAAGCTAGCACTGCGAGCGCAAGAGAAACGCATCTGCCGGGACGTGGTGGAAGCGTGGTGATCCCGAGAGGCTCGTGTGGATACCATAGAGAGCTTGAACACGTCAACTGTTCAGGTTTTGTGATTCGACTCTATTTACAGTTGAGTGAGGGATCTCAACCGAAAATTAGGTATGAAAATTTTTCAACACCCGGTTTACCCCGTTTCACTTGGATCCTGGAGGGTTTCGGTTAAATTCCACTGCGCTGTTTGGCTCCCGAAACCCAACAGGTATGTTGCTAGAATGATACAATTTACTAGTGGAAGTTATAGGTGCAGTAGTTAGTCATTAGAACTTATGCTAGTGTTTTCCTTCTTGCCTGCCATAGTGTACATAAATGCAAATATGTGTGTTATGGTTAGACTAATATGCATGTATTTACATATTGTTCAAGAGGGTCACTTGAGTATGTACACTAGGGGTGTTGTTCTAATGACCTACAGGACACACCAAACTTGGGAGTTTAAATGCACAGTTTTGGCTCCATAACTGGGCTACCTCAGAGTAGGTAACATCATTCGCAATGTTAAGCCCTCCAAGGCTATCCCATACATGTCCAATACACATAGGAATTACATGCTATTGCATCTAGCAACTTTATGTGGCCAAAACAGAATTTACAAATAAGCAGCCTATCATTCACACATAGGCAGCTTTGCACCATATCACATACATACCTAAAACAGTACATAAATGTTCACATACATGTCTCATTTTGCATACACTACACATAGATCGATACATGCAATACATAATGGCATTAACCTAGCTAAATATGCACCCTAGGTTACAGGAGTGCTTGAGACATAATGGACTCTAGAAACATGATGTTGGACAGGTGCTGCATAACATAATAAGCACTATCACTAAAAGTACCAAATATGCTCCTAAAATCACCAAACTTTCCAGATCATAAGTAGACATATGGAAGTTTAAGTACCTAAAATTTTAGATCAAAACTTAAACAACAAAGTTTAGTTTGAATGTGATATTTCTATTGGACAAGAAATGGCAGAATTGAGCGGAGTAAGTTTTATTATGAAACTTAGTAGGGAAAATACTTGGTTTCTGAAGGAAATTTCACTCTCATTAAAACATGCATCCAAAGAAACTGAAAAAAACACAATGAATATATACAAGATATAGCAACCAAATGTAGCAGCCATGCACAACCAACAAACATATGAAATCTGGTAGCAACAAAAACCATAGGTCAGTCCATAAAGCAAGCAATAAACTTAAGTAAATCACTATAGCAGCCCTTGTCAAGCTAATGCTTGGTCTTAGGAGGATTTTAACACTAGTTAGTACTAACTTTGGGCTCTAGAAACCCTCACATCACTGCCATCATTGCGCACTTCACACTAGGCCACAAAACCTTCGATAAGTGCGCTCCCCTCACTAAGCTTGGTTCATCAAGCTTATGGCTCTCTTCCAAGCTTAGCCCTAGCTCCATGGCTCCTTGGACTTATAGTAAACATCCCATGAGAGAAATAGAACTCCTTACTAAGATGAGTAGGCTAAATTTGAAGCTTGATCCTTGAAGTATTTAAGCAATAGCTCTAGTTCATTTCCAATTACTTCATTTTGCCTTTAATTTCAATCTTGGAGGTATAGTGGCTATGGAGGAGCTATGGAAGAAGTGTGGACAAGGGTGGTGGCTGATTGGGTCGAATACGAGAGAAGAAAATCTGAGTTTGGCTTCTTAAATTAGCTTTAGGACACTAAACATCCTTATTAGCCTTATTCATGCTTTATGTCATTTTCTTCACCCATAAGCAGGATTTCTTTGTCCAAAACTTATTGGTCCACATTTTTCCCACCTTGTTGACTATTTATCAAGCCATAGCTGCCTACCCAATGGTTGGATAACCCCACAATTCCAGCTTTTGACTTAAGTCAAAAGTTTGAACACCTTGAGGTTTACACCAAGACATTTAGGTCCTTAATGCCTTTAGTGTTTCCTGTTATGGCTCTCTTAATGGGAAACATGCCTAAGGAAGGTTAATTGCTCTAAATTAAGTTTGGAACTTTAATTTAAGTTTACATAGCAAGAATAGGAAAGTTCAGGAAAGTTCACTAAGTTCTGAGAAGGTTAAGGCGCTAAATGAGGTTCAGGGGCAAAATGGTAATTTTTCTTCTCAATGAGTCGGGCTAGGTTCCGAGTGGTTAAAATGAGTTTTTATAACGTAAATTTTAATTTTAACCCAAACTTAGTTGAAATAAACAATGTTAATCAAGAATGACTAGGGTTACTACCCACTCCGGGGTAGTCCAGTTATGGTGCCAAAACTGTGCATTTAGACTCCTAGGATTGGTAATGTTCTGTAGGCCATCAGAACACTACCCTTAGTGTGCATACCCATGTGGCCCTCTTGGGCACTATGTAAATACATGCCTATTGGTCCAACCATCACAAAAATATTCACATTTCATGCACACCATGGCAGCAAAGAAGAAAAACACTAGGACAAGTCTTAGTTTTGGCTTCCACACATTAGGCAATCTTGTTAAATTCTAGTGATCAGCCACTGCGCCTGTAACTTCCACTAATAAAATGTATCATTATAGCCTCATACCTCCCTGTTTTATTTGCTCCATTATGAATTAGAGACTTAAATCAAACCAAGGAATTTTGTTTTACACCAATAGCACACCCATGGATCAAGTTATGGATTTTTAAAGTTGGTTACAAAATTCTGACCAAATGAACAGTAACTCATCCAATTTTGGAACGTCATATCTTTGGCTACAAGGATCCAAATCCAGAAATTCAAAATTCCAATTCAACCTCTAGATGTTCTCTAGGTGTGGTCAAAATTTCATACCAAGATTCATTCTACACAGGGAGATATTAAACTTTAGGTACATGGTCGAAATTCTGGCAACTTTTGGACCATTTTGCCCATACAATTTTTCCAAACCATGCAAACACTTCATTCACAAGGGGAAATCCCTCCAAGGCTATCCCATATATGTCCATTACACATAGAAATTACATTCCCTTTCTTTTAACAACTTTATGTGGGCAAAACAGAATTTACAAGTAAGCAGCCCATCATTCACACTTAGGCAGCTTTGCACCACATCACTTACATAGCCAAAACATTACTCAAATGTTCACATACTTGTCTCATTTTACATACACTACATGTACATGCATACATGCACTACAATATGGTCTTAACTCAGCTAAATACGCACCCTAGGTTACAGGAGGTCCTGAGACACAATGGACTCCAAAAACAGGATGCTGGACAGCTGCTGCACAACACAGTAAGTACCACCATTAAAAATACCAAATGTGCTCCTAAAATCACCAAAATTTCCAGATCATAACTTGACATATGGAAGTTCATGTACCTGAAATTTTAGATCAAAACTCAAACCACAAAGGTTAGTTTGAAGGTGATCTTTCTGCTGGACCTGAAATGACAGAATTGAGGGGAGTAAGTTTCATTGAGAAACTTAGTAAGGGTAGCACTTGGATTCAATAGGCAATGTAACCATCATTAAAACCTGCATCCAAAGACACTAAAACAAAAAACCACAATGCATATATACAAGATATAGCAACCAAATGCAGCAGCCAAACACAAACAACAAACACATGAAATGTGGCAGCAACATATACCATAGGTTAGTCCATAAAACATGCAATAAACTTAAATAAATCACTATGGCAGCCCTCCTCAAGCTAATGCTTGGTCTTAGGAGGATTTTAACAGTAGTTAGTACTAACTTTGAGCTCTAGAAACCCTCACTTTACTGCCATCATTGTGCACTTCACACTAGGTCACAAAACCTTCAATAAGTGCACTCCCCTCACTAAGCTTGGTTCATCAAGCTCATGGGTCTCTTCCAACCTTAGCCCTAGCTCCATGGATGTTTGAAAATTGGAGAAAACAACCCATGAGAGCAAGAGAACCCTTACCTTGATGGGTATGCTGAAATTGGAGCTTGATCCTAGGTGCACTCAAGCAATAGCACCAAATAGCTTCCAATTGTGCTTCCTTGACTTCAATTGCAAGTAGTTTTGAGTTTGAAGGTATGGTGGCTATGGAGGAAGTGTGGAGGAGAGGACTGGCTTTCTTTTTGCTGGTGGAGGCCGAAATTTAGAGAAGCAAAGGTGATCTTGACTACTTAAATAGTCAAAAGTACACTAAACACACTTAAGTAGTCTTAACCTTCTCTTATGTCATTTTCCTTGCTACAAGACTATGGTTTCTTAGTCTTAATTTCTTGGCCCACATTTGACCATCCTTATCTTCCTTTAGCAGCCCTCCTTATGTGGGATAACCCCACAAAACTTTCATTTGACTTAAGTCACAGACATACACATCTTAAGGCCTACATTAGAACACTTAGGTCCTTTATGCCTTTTTGTGTTTTCTTTGTCCTTAGTTGTCTTCCATAAGAAATTTGGTCCTCCAATAGCACTTTTATACCATTCATATCCTTCACATAACTCTCCAAATCTCTTTTCTGAAAGTTTTGCAATTGAGTACCCGAATTTCCAAAATCTTACAAAACAGTCCATAGGTTGCTTGACAAACAAGCAATCCTTAAGGCTTTTCTTGGAGACCAAGTTACCAACTTGGAACACTTTTAAGGAGGTGTTGATCATACCTTTTACCCCCCACACTACAATCACTATGGTGAGAATTACACAATATAATGGTTTTTAGCCATTATGACATGCTTGTAATTCTCCCATTTTGTGAGGTGGTAACAACTTATATGCTTTAATTTTTACCATAGTGTATGAATTTTGAAGTGTAAAGTATTCAATGTAAACTCCCCTAAGTGGCACAAACAATGATAATTTGGTCCTTAGGAAAGCATTGGCATATTGCCTAATTTTCAAGTAACCTATGGTCTAAATTGTAAGGTTACAAAGCTTGGGTAATCAATCGCACAAATTTTCAAAGATGGCTATGAAAAGGACGTGGATGGAATTATGAGGAAAGGACATGGATGGAATTAAGGATATTAATGGGGACCAAAGTGCTCAAGGAGGCAAAGTTAGTAATTTAATGCTTAAGGACACTTAAGGGCTTAAGTGTCCCAAACTTTTCTAAAGGTGAAAATGACTCTTGACCAAGGTTAAAAGATGTCAAAAACTGTCATTTTCCCATCCCAAATAACTGGTAAAAATGCTGTCCAAGTGTGGCCTAAAGTTTGGAAAATTTGCAAACATGCCATTACTAAAGACCAAGAAAGAAATAAAGCTAGAAAAAAAATTATTTTCTCCCTATTTCTTCCAAAAATTCGACCTCCACCTTCTAGGGTTCTTCCTTGAACTCCTCCACATCCCTTTGTAGCCACCATACCTTAAGAAATCAAGAGAAAGGAAAAGAAAGTAAGAGAATTCAACAAAGAGCACAAAATCGCTAGTTTTCTGTACATCTAGGGTTTTAGCTTTAACACCTCAAGGTAAGGGTTTTCAAAATTTTCCTAGATTGTTTACTGTATTTCCAAATATTTATGAAGCAAAGACCATGCTCGGAAGAGAGAAAAAAGTTCAAGGAACCAAGTATGGGTTATGGGGAAAGAAGCATGCCAAGGTTTCAGCCTTATTGTTACCATGCTAAAGATGGCAGCAAGAAAGAATCTAGAGCCCAAGTTAGTTCTAAGTAAGGCCTAAAAGAGTGTTACCCACTTCAGGGTAGTCCAGTTATGGTGCCAAAACTGTGCATTTAACCTCCCAGGTTTGGTGTGTCCTGTAGGTCATCATAACAACACCCCTAGTGTACATACTCAAGTAACCCTCTTGAGCACTATGTAAATACATGCATATTGGTCTAACCATAACACACATATTTACATTTATGCACACTATGGCAGCTAAGAAGGAAAACACTAGCACAAGTCTTAGTTTTGGCTTCCACACATTAGGCAATCTTGTTAAGTTCTAGTGACCAGCTACTGCACCTGTAACTTCCACTAATAAACTGTATCATTCTAGCCACATACCCCCTATTTTTATTTGCTCCATTATCAAGTAGAGACTTAGATCAAACCAAGGAATTTTTTTTTACATCAATAGCCCACCTATGGACCAAGTTATGGATTTTTTAAGTTGGTTACAAAATTCTGACCAAATGAACAGTAACTTAGCCAACTTTGCAATGTCATATCTTTGGATACAGGGCTCTAAATCCATAAATTCCAAATCCTAGTTAACCCTCTAGATGTCCTCTAGGTGTGGTCAAAATTTCATACCAAGATTCATTCTACACAGGGAGATATTAAACTTTAGGTGCAGAGTCAAAATTCTGGCAACTTTTGGACCATTTTGCCCATACAATTTTTCCAAACCATGCAAACACTTCATTCACAAGGGGAAAGCCCTCCAAGGCTATCCCATATATGTCCATTACACATAGGAATTACATTCCCTTGCATTTAGCAACTTTATGTGGCCAAAACAGAATTTACAAGTAAGCAGCCCATCATTCACACTTAGGCAGCTTTGCACCACATCACTTACATAGCCAAAACATTACTCAAATGTTCACATACTTGTCTCATTTTACATACACTACATGTACATGCATACATGCACTAAAATATGGTCTTAACTCAGCTAAATACGCACCCTAGGTTACAGGAGGTCCTGAGACACAATGGACTCCAAAAACAGGATGCTGGACAGCTGCTGCACAACACAATAAGTACCACCATTAAAAATACCAAATGCGCTCCTAAAATCACCAAAACTTTCCAGATCATAACTAGACATATGGAAGTTCATGTACCTGAAATTTCAGATTAAAAATCAAACCAAAATGGTTATTTTGAAGGTGATCTTTCTGCTGGACCTGAAATGACAGAATTGAGGGGAGTAAGTTTCATTGAGAAACTTAGTAAGGGTAGCACTTGGATTCAATAGGCAATGTAACCATCATTAAAACCTGCATCCAAAGACACTAAAACACAAAAACCACAATGCATATATACAAGATATAGCAATCAAATGCAGCAGCCATTCACAACAAACAAACACATGAAATGTGGCAGCAACATATACCATAGGTTAGTCCATAAAACACATAATAAACATAACCAAATCACTATGGCAGCCCTCCTCAAGCTAATTCTTGGTCTTAGGAGGATTTTAACAGTAGTTAGTACTAAATTTGGGCTCTAGAAACCCTCATTTTACTGCCATCTTTGTGCACATCACACTAGGTCACAAAACCTTCGATAAGTGCTCTCCCCTCACTAAGCTTGGTTCATCAAGCTCATGGCTCTCTTCCAAGCTTAGCCCTAGCCCCATCGATGTTTGAAAATTGTAGAAAACAACGCATGAGAGCAAGAGAACCCTTACCAAAGTGGGTAGGCCAAAAATCAAGCTTGATCCTTGAAGTATCCAAGAAATAGCTTTAGTTTGCTTCCAATTGCTTCCTTTTGCCTTCAATTTCAATGAATTGCAAGTTTGAAGGTGTGATGGCTATGGAGGAAGTATGGCTGTGTTCGTGCACTGGGGGATGATGAAAATGAGAGAGGGATAAGTGATTTGGGCACTTACATGGCCTTAAATGAGCTTAAGGGCACAAAACACACTTAATAAGCTTAACCTTGCTTTATGTCATTTTCTTTCTCACTAATTATGGTTTACTTGTCTTAAAATCATTGGTACACATGTGCCCAACATTTTTGACTAATTATCAAGTCTTGGCTGCCTCCCCCATTGTGGGATAACCCCACAATTCCACCCTTAGACTTAAGTCAAAAGCTTGAACACCTTATGGTTTACACTAGGACATTTAGGTCCTTATTGCCTTTAGTGTTTCCTTTGTCCAAACTTGTCTTCCATGAGCAATTTGGTCCTCTAATAGCACTTTCATACCATTCATATCCTTTCATACCATTCATATCCTTTCCATAACTCTCCAAATCTCTTTCTTGAGAGTTTTACAATTGAGTACCTGAATTTCCAAAACCTTACAAAAAAGTCCACAGGTTGCTTGACAAACAAGCAATCCTTAAGGCTTTTCTTGGGAACCAAGTTACCAACTTGGAACACCTTTAAGGAGGTGTTGATCATGCCCTTTACCCCCCAGACTTCAATCACTAGGGTGAGAATTACACAATATAATGGTTTTTAGCCATTATGACACACTTGTAACTCTCCCATTTTGTGAGGTGGTAACAAAGAGTCCTAAGACCAGGAAAATCTTGAGGAGTGTTATCCACTCTGGGGTAATCTAGTTATAGTGCCAAAATTGTGCATTTAGACACCCAAGATTAGTAATGTTCTATAGGCCATCAGAACACTACCCTTAGTGTGCATACCCAAGTGGCCCTCTTGGGCACTATGTAAACACATGCATATTGGTCCAACCATCACAAAAATATTGACATTTCATGTACACCATGGCAAAAAAGAAGGAAAACGCTAGCACAAGTCTTAATGTTGGTTATCACACATTACGCAATCTTGTTAAGTTCTAGTGACCAGCCACTACACACGTAACTTCCACTAATAAAAAGTATCATTCTAGCCATGTACACCCTTGTTTTATTTTTCCCATTATTAATTATAGACATAGGGTAAACCAAGAAATTTTGTTTTACATCAATAGCCCACCTATGGACCAAGTTATGGATTTTTTAAGTTGGTTGCAAAATTCTGACCAAATGAACAGTAACTTAGACAATTTTCACAACAGGATATCCTTGGGTGCAGTGCTCCAAATTTCGAAATTCCAAATCTCAGTTCAACCTCTAGATGCTCTATGGGAGTGGTGAAAATTTCATACCAATATTCTTTCTACACAGGTAGATATAGAGCTTTTAGTACAGAGTCAAAATTTTGGTCACTTTATGACCATTTTGCCCATACAAAATTTCATAAGTGTGCAAACACTTCATTCACAAGAGGAAAGCCCTCCACGGCAACCTCATATATGTCCATTACACATATAAAATACATTCCCTTGTAGTTAACAACCATATGTGTCTAAAAAAGAATTTAGAAGTAAGTAGCCAATCATTCACACTTAGGCAGCTTTGCACCACATAACTTACATAGCGAAAACATTACTCAAATGTTCACGTACTTGTCTCATTTTACATACACTACATGTACATGCATACATGCACTAAAAAATGGTCTTACCTTAGCTAAATATGCATCCTAGGTTACAAGAGAGCCTAAGACACAATGGACTCCAGAACAGGATGGTGGACAACTGTTGCTTAACATAATAAGTACCACCATTAAAAAAACCAAATGTGCTCCTAAAGTCACCAAAATTTCCAGATCATAACTAGATATATTAAAGTTCATGTACCTGAAATTTTAGATCTAAACTCCAACAACAAATGTCAGTTTGAATGAGATCTTTCTGCTGAACCTGAAATGACAAAATTGAGCAGAGTAAGTTTCATTGAGAAACTTAGTAAGGGTAGCACTTGGATTCAATAGGCAATGTAACCATCATTAAAACCTGAATCAAAAGACACTAAAACATAAAAACCAAAATGCATATATACAAGACATAGCAACCAAATGCAGCAGCCATTTACAACCAACAAACACATGAAATGTGGGAGCAACATGTACCATAGGTTAGTCCATAAAACACATAATAAACATAACCAAATCACTATGGCAGCCCTCCTCAAGCTAACTCCTGGCCTTAGGAGGATTTTAACACTAGCTAGTAGTAACTTTGGGCCATAGAAACCTTCATTTCACTACCATCTTTGTGCATTTCACACTAGGTCAGAAAACCTTCAATAAATGCACTCCCCTCACTACGCTTGGTTCATCAAGCTCATGGCTCTCTTCCAAGCTTAGGCCTAGCTCCATGGTTGCTTAAAAATATAGAAAACAACCCATGAGAGTAAGAGAACCCTTACCAAACTGGGTAGGCCAAAAATCAAGCTTGATCCTTGAAGTATCCAAGCAATAGCTCTAGTTTGCTTCAAATTGCTTCCTTGTGCCTTCAATTTCAATCAATTGCAAGTTGGAAGGTGTGGTGGCTATGGACGAAGTGTGACTGTATTCTTGAGCTGGAGGAGGCCAAAAATGGGAGAGAGATAAGTGAATTGGCCACTTAAATGGCCTTAAATGAGCTTAAGGGCACAAAACACATGTACCTAATCATCTTGAGCACATGAGGACCCACGGGACTTCCTTCAAACATTTTGCACTGAAATAATGCCTTAGAGATGTCAAACCTCTCATGCCTAGCTTGCTATTGGAAAAGCATTTTGAGATGTTAGATCATATCAAATGCCTTGATATTTTCATGCTACTTCTGTAGCTCAGATTCCATGGTAATAAGCATAAGGAAAGCAACATCCAAAGCATCATCAGAATGCCTTTTATGAGTATCCCTTTCAGCTCTTGGAGGGTTGGGAGAAGCTCATTCAGAACAGGATGCTCTAGGACATAAGCCTTTCTCTCTTGCTTGAGGACTATCCTCAAATTTTGGTACCATTTGACAAAGTTAGTTCCATTCAGTTTTTCCTTCTTAAGGATCCGTCACAATGAAAGTGTCGATGTGTTTTGTGCACTGGTTATCTACAATAGTAAATATGTAGTGTAAGATTCATGCATTTTAATTCATTTTATAAAAACTTTTGTTAAACGATACTCCCATTATGTTACTCACAATAATAACCCTTGATATTATTTTGTAACACCTCAGTGCTAAGGTATTCTAGTGGGCCAAGATCCGTATTTCACCACAACCTGGTCAGCTTTGGCTTTTCTCTCAAGTTGTAGTTGTTTACGTAGCCAACTCCTTGCCAATTACATCTCATGCAACTCTTGGAAAGTTGGGTGAACAACACTAGTCCAAGCTCATTTCATGAACTTAAGCCCAACCCTAAGCCTCTAAGTCCCTAATCCTATTAGGATAACTTAGTTAAGTTGGGCCCAAAGTTAGCAATTTCGATATCACTATTATCCCATCACACCTTACCAAGCTGAACATAGGTGCTTTGCTCTGGCAAACCCACCTAATGTTGATCAAAGTCTTGACGAGTGCCAACATTTAGAAGGCGTCACATTTAATGACTTAATATTTCTTTTTTTAGGGATTTTTCTTTTTGATCTCACCAATTATTATCTTCAGTTGTCTTATACATGCATCACATACAAATATAAAACATGCATCTCATCCTAACAACAAAGTAAACGTGACATAGTTATAGCACAAACTATGCAATATTCTCAAGCCAATGAGAATATCATAAAAGCTTAAGAAAAGAAAAGGGTCTACACAAGCTCCTTGTCCTCCTTGCTTGGTTGCCCTTTTGTTGTCAGCTCCTTGGACACACCACCTTGGATGATCCCATATTGTGCAATTACATCAGTAATAAAAACCTCGAGTTACATTCGACTGGAGTAAGGTGAGACAAGAATGTATAATGAGAGCAACAAGAAAGGCATGACTCGCAGGCCATATTTACAAGTACAACCAATCAAAGGCTATAATCGTGCTCCATGCTTTAACCACCAATTAGCATATCATGTAAAATCTCATTCAACAAAATTACATGCCAGTTAATGTGTATTGATTAACCAGTTTTTATTAATGTGGCACTTTGCATATGATGGTCCTGCTGGCCAAAAAGCCCTAATCTGATCCATGCTAGGGTTTTACATCTATTGCAAGAATCCTAATCCATAGAGGTATCTCATACCAATTAGTCTAGGGTTAATCTTATTTACCAATTTGTGTCATTTCTTCGTATATCTCATGTATACATTATGAGTTTTGGTTTCATGCATCATGAATCAATCTAATTAATTATCATCAAAACAATAGAACACATAACATTTCATGTGATTCGACATTTAATCTCGATTTAGGGGTTAACAAGTAGCTCTGATACCACTGTTGAGTTTCAAGAGACAAACAAGCGTAGTCAAATATAATCGAAACCTTCCACAATCCAAGCAAAATGGTGTAAAATGGGTGTTCAAAATTTTTCATACCTAATTCCATTAAGATCTTTAACCTAATTGCTGAGTCGATTCATAAAACCTAAACATGGTTTTCACAACTCTTCTAATTTCATCCTTTTGGGAGGCTAGGGCAAGTGTTGCAAAATTCTCACTATATTGTGTATTTATAGTGAGACTCAACTTCCAAGCCTAACAGGTTTCAAAGTGCTAATCCAATTAGGTTTAATTTTGGCCTTAATAATGGCTCAACTTTTGGGCAAATTATTAATACAAAATTATCATAAAACCATAACCCAAATAAATTAGCCCATGCACTCAAATAATCCAAATAGGCTTTATATGTGTGACCTAATAGGCTCTTACTAGGTTGGTAATGATCATAAATCACATTTATGATCATCAGCTATGAGCAGTGTCTAGCAACACATACTTGCTACCTAAGTGGCAAGATAATCAGTGATTCGACTAAACCTTTATGATCATTATTCATATATGCCACTGTCCATATGTCCAAGATATCAAGACTAAGCACGAGACATGGACTGTGTCACTCTCGTATAGCCCAATCTTCAGTTTCCTGATTTCTAAGTGGACAAACTTAAACTGATGACATTGATATTATATATCAAGTCACCGAAGCATGGCCATGCATTTTCTTAGTCTTACTTTATTAATGGGCTAGAAGATGTCACTCCCGTTACATAAAAGGGATAAATCCCATCTTGATCATACTACATGATATGTGCATACCAAACGACCACCTTCATGTTCACTCAGTTATGAGCAATCAAAAGCAACTATCAAAGTATGTGACTCACTTGTAGGGAATCTTGATGATCTTAGGTCAAAGGACTACATATACCATGGTCACATAGAGAATTACTTATGACACTCATATAACGACCCATGTAGTGTTCTCTTGGTAGGTCGATCCAGTACACAAATTCTCCAACTTGTACCCATATGTAGACTACATATCTCATATTAGTCTCCACATATGCTAATCATTATGTATTATTGTAACCCACTCCACAATAATACTAGACCAGGGATGACACAGCCGTCCTTGGCCCCTGCCTAGAAGGCCTGTGAGAGCTGGTTTCACGGTGGATTGCAAATGGCTAATTGAATATGTACGTGAATTAAAACTCGGTGTTGCTAGTTGATTAACCTAGAATATGCAACATGCATGTTCTTCATGCTTTGACTTGGATTAACAAAAACCATGAAACATTGACTTGGCCAAGAGATTTCCACAAAAAATAAGTTCAAATAGCCAAAGCATACAAAATCAACGTTTATGTGAGTTTACTACACATAATAACTATGTGGGAGCATTCATACATAAAGTAGACTAATGCCCTCACCCAAGAGCAACCCTAGAGTCTAGGACTTCTCAAAACATAGACAATGGAGGCAATACTATATATACAAGCCTCAACTAAGATCTTCTTGAACTAACTCCCACCTTGGATGCAAGTCCTAGTGGTGAGTCACAAAAACCCTTGTCCAAGTGTTACTAGGTCTGCAACCAAAGGAAGACTCTAGTTAGTACTGTTACTTGACCAATAAGTTACCCAAGTAGACTAGAATCATAAAGATTCTTAGGGGAAATACCTGCAACAAAATCTAACTACTGCAATAACCCTCAACGGTTACCCGGTCCAACAACTTCAGAATCTGCACAACATAACAAGGTAGTGAGAACATAAACATTCTCAGTAAGGGTGTTCACGGTACCTACGAGAAACTTACTAAAGACTCCACTTATGATAACATATGTAACCTGTTGTGAGCTCATATAGCCCGAGGGTCTAATATATGCACATATAACTAGGTCCCTTAAGACCTCTCCTCATCTGAGTCCTTGAACTACAAGGCATAGTCTTGTCCTATAGCAAGCTGAGCTTGCCAACCTAACTAGTGATAAATCACCAGTTGAACCCCTCTTTTTTTTTTTTGTACAGGGGAATGATGGTAGGACTATTGCAATGAGGCTGTAAAGACCTTGTAAAGTAGGTGCACTGAGGTTTCATCACACAACCTCATGGCTAACGGCACGGCTAGGTCGCCAAGGGTTCTAAACCTTCCACCCTAGCTAGTGGTACTTAGTTGTGATCCTTAGAAAACTAGTTTTCTTGCTTATGGTAGAAGTAACCATAAAACTTTACAAAACTCAAGAAAAATCCTAGGTCTTGAAGGACTTTTCAAAGTTTCAGAGTACCCCTGGAACACTTAGGCCCCAAGGTACCCTAAGAACCCCTTTATGTCTCCCTTTGACCTTACTACCAAAACTTGAAAAATTCAGCCAACAGAACTGTGGTGACACGTCACCACAGTTGATAACGTTCTTCCAACTTTTTAGCATTGGCGACACGTTGCCAATCTGCGAATCTGCAAAATTTTCACAGATTTTGCTGCTATGAAATTTGGACATTTACCAAACATATGAACCACGCTTGGTTAGCCTCCAAAACTTCACGTACATGTAAAGCATGTTGCATAGATCACAACCAACTATCACAATCCAATCTATGATGGATTATAACATCATTCCAATTATCATAAACCTCATAGTCCACCATGATTCAACCTTGTCCACTAACTAATGCTATTGCTAGAATTACTCGAATTCTTCAAGCAACCTCATTCCAATAGCATTAATTGAACTAAAAAACACAGCTCCCTTACCTCAACTCCAAGTAACGAGCGAGACTCAAGCACTTTTCCAATCCACTAAGCTCACCAAAGCACCACCTAAGTTCCAAGCAAAGCATAGGCACCAACCATCAAATTCTTACTTTCTAACCAAAACCCAAGCTCCTAACTAACCTATAAACCTGAAATCATTCAAGAACACATTGGTTACCTCATACTAAAAATAGGGGATGGGAGAAAACATGCTTCCAAGCTCCAAAACCATGGTTTCATGCTTGGAATGAGCTCCCAATGGCCTATATACTTAGGATGGCTTCTCCTTTTACCAAGAAACTTTGATTTCAAGCTTAATTGGATGGAAAAATGAGGGTCGAGAGGGTGAACTCGTGTTTATGGTAGCCACCCCTCCACTTTACCCTTTTATAACACTATTTTTAATCTAAGCCATCAAAGTATTTGACATGATACACTTTAGTCCCCATCTTTTGGTAACCTCAGCTATTCTTGATTAATCCTTGTTTATTTCATCAAGTTTGGGTTAAAGTTAAAACTTAAGTCATAAAACTTCATTTTAACCACTCAGGATCCGGCCCGACTATTCATGATGCAAAAATTACCATTTTGCCCCTGAACCTCATTTAGCGCCTTAACCTGTTTGCAACTTAGTGAACTGTGCTAAAGTTTCCTATTCTTGCTCTGTGAACATGATTTAGAACACTTTACGTCCTTCAGGCATGCTTCCCACTAGGAAAGCCATAACATGCTCCCCTCACTATGGAATTTGTTCCCCCAAATTCTGCTGCAATTCTGGAAAAACACTACGATATCTTTTCAGGATATTTCCTTGGTAGCTTCCTCCTCACCATGGTTAGACCAAAGGATCTTAACCATCGGAATCCACTTACTTTGAAGTTTCTTGACTTGTCTATCAGTATTTGAATGGGTTTCTCTTCGTAGGTTAAGTCTTCCTGAATACGTGACATTGAAGGACTAACTACTTGTCCCATATCTACTGTGCATTTTCTGAGTAGACTAATGTAAAACACATTATGCACTTGGGATAGGTTTGATGGTAATGCCAATCGATAGGCAACCCTCCCTATTCACTCCAAAACTTCATAGGGTCCAATGTACCTTGGGGCTAACTTACCCCTCTACCCAAAATGGCTAACTTTTTCATTGGAGACACTTTAAGAAGTACTTTGTCCCCAACTTCAAAACTTAAATCTCTTTTTCTCAGATTTGCATACTTAATATGCTGGTCATTGGCTACCTTAATCCATTTCTGGATTAAGTTGATCTTAGCTGTGGTATCAACTATGATTTCAGGACTAATAACTATTCTGTCTGCAGGATCTACCCAACAATGGGGCATCATACAATGCCTTCCATACAAAGCTTCGTATGGTGCCATACCTATAGCAGTTTGATGATTGTTATTATAAGCAAACTCAATGAGTGGAAAATGCTAATTCCAATCAGCTCTGAAATCAATAGCACATATACGTAACATATCCTCCAAAGTTTGAATTACCCTATCAGATTCCCATCAGTTTGAGGATGGAAAGCAGTACTGAGACTAACCTTGCTCCCTAATGCCTCTTGGAAAGCATTCCAAAATGATGAAACAAACCGAGGGTCACTATCAGATATAATATGATCCGGTATACCATGGAGTCTCACAATTTCCTTGAGATACAACTGAGCTAACTTTTTCAATGTATAAGTAATCTTGGTTGGTATAATGTTTGCCGAATTCATCAGCCAATCAACCACTACCTCAATAGCATCATGTTGACCCTGAGTATTTGTCAATCCTATTAGGAAATCCATAGTAATGGACCCCCATTTCCTTACTGGAAGAGGTAAAATTTGAAGTGTACCTGCTGGTTTCAGATGTTTAGCTTTAACCATTTGGCATGTCAAACACTTTGCCACATGTCCTATTACATCCCCTTTAAGTCCTGGCCACAAAAAATGCATCTTTAGATCATGATACATTTTACTAACACCAGGGTGAATGTTCAAAGTACTACTATGTGCCTCCTATAGCCTAAGTCCTTCCATATTCGTCACATAGAGATGATCTCCATAATGTAGTTTTGCATCCTTGTATTGAAATTCCTTTTTCACATACCAAGCTTCGCTTCTCCTGAAATTTTCAATGGATCTTCCATTTGAGCGTCCTTAACCATGACTAACCAAGCTGATTGTATTTCCAAAACGTAGACTAGGGATTTCTCTTGGGTTTGCCAAAACTCATGCAAAGTTGAGAAACAATGCCCCAACGCTCTTTCGGAGGAATTCGTAGCCTAATTCTTAGATAGGATCACTCTTGTGTACTTCCGGCACAGTACTCGATTGAACAATCAAACCTTTTATGTATTCAATCCATGACATTGTCTCATGTTTAGATCTTTCTATATAAACAGATACTTCAAACTCTTATTATTAGTGAAGATCCTGAACGACCTCCCCATCAAGTAATGCCTCCACAGCTTAAGTGCAAAAATTACTGCCGCTAGCTCAAGATCATGAACAGGGTAATTCAACTCATTACGTCTCAACTGTCTTGAACCATAAGCTATTACCTGACTGTCCTGCATCAACACATACCCTAAACCAGAACCTGATGCATCAGCATATACTATAAAAGCTTTGTTCAGATCTCGTAGAATGATTATAGGTGCACTAGTCAATCTTTTCTTCATTTCAAAGTAACCTTCCTCACACTTTGGTGTCCATTTAAACTTCTGAGTTTTCTTGGTCAGGGTCATTAATGGTGTAGCTATCATAGAGAATTTCTCTATGAATCATCTATAGCAGCTTGCCAAACCTAAGAAACTCCATACTTCTGCAACTGTAGTTGGTTTCTTCCACTCAACTACCGCCTGAACTTTTTCAGGATTAATTTACAGACCCTAAGCACTGATGATGTGCCTCAAAACTGAAATCCTTTCGGAGCAAAGGTCACACTTACACAACTTTTCATAGTACTGATTATCATTCAGCACTTGCAAAACTAACATATGATGCCCTTCATGTTCTAAGGTAGTTTGTGAGTACACCAAAATGTCATCGATGAAAACTTCAACAAAGTAATCCAAAAATGGTTTAAAGATTCGATTCATAGCTTCCATGAATACTGCTGGAGCATTACTCACACCAAATGGCATAACTGTATGCTCATAGTGTGCATACCTTGTCCTAAAGCTAGTTTTCGGGATATTTTCCTTCTTAACTCTGATCTAAAAGTATCCAGACCAAAGGTCAATCTCAGAAAATACCTTCACTCCTCTGAGTCTGATGGCCTGTGGCAGCTTCATCGTGTGTCATTGTATGGGTAGGGTAGACTTCTGATGGAGGAGAACACTTTGGGAGGAGATTCCCCAATGGAGAGTACCTGAAATACTCCAAAAAACGCTGGTTAGGAGGTCCCCAGTGTGTATTCCCGAGGAGGAGCCTCCGATGCCCAAGTCAGTTCTTTCAGATAGCTAGATTATGTGTTCTTTTGTGTATTCAAAGAGAACTATTCTCCCTTACCTTGCTAGAATGCTTTTCTGGGTGTTTTATAAAGGAGGCGTACCGAAGCCATTCTCCTCTTGTGGTCATCCCAGATTACGACACGTGTCCGGTGGGATGTGATCCCTGCTTTTCTGGGAATGAAGGGATGCTTATCTCAGCAAAAGTCGCATGGTTGACAGCCTAGTCATTCCGAGAGTGTCGTATCGAGGTGTCCCTCTGATGGCGTGCCCTAGTGATAGCGTGTCAGAATGTACTTGGGGGACGACTTTTATGGGGAGGTGTTAGAGGCTCCTTAAATGCTTTGTTCGTACTTTTCAAGGTTACTCTAACGTCTCGGGGAATATATTCCCTGAGGATGGTTCCTCCGAGGGATACTTCTGTTTCCGAAAAGGGTTTGTCCTCTCTACCGAGGTTGGTCCCACCATTTCCTAAGGAAGCGAATTCCCTATGTTAGGCCAGGGGGATCGTTCATCCTTCTGACCTTGGCTGGTTGTTCCTCTCTGCCGAAGTCGGTACTTCGTCAGGTCTGGGAGCTCGGCCGGTGATGGGCACCTCGGCTATCACATGCCCCTTCCTGGAGAGCCGGAGCGGGGGCTTTGGCTATGTTTTCGAGAAGGTCCCTTTGCCGATCTGGTGGCTGAAACTTTTTCTTGGAAAGTTGCCTTACTTCGGAAGGTGTCTCCTCGGAGCCGAGGTACCCTCCTCTAACTTTCTTGACGTCCTCAGATTGCACATTACTTTTTTCTTTTTTGCCTTTTCTGCCGCGGGTCTGCGAACCATCGCGTCCTTTGGCCTGGTGTGTCAGTCATGGGTAACCGTGCCTGGGTTTTCGCGATTTTAGAGGGATGTGCCCTGGTTCCTCGCCCCGCATGACATGTGGACGCTGTTGGATGGTGAAATAGTTATGCTAGTTACGTCAACTGCACCTCTTCGCCTTCAAGGAGTAATAATGAGGCGGTTACATCTTCAAAGGATGATTATGACGACGTTTCACTTATCCTTCTTCGGTCTATATAAGCACCTTCCATCCCATTTTGTCTCACTCTTTTGCTTTAGCTCTCGTTTGTTCTAGAGCCTTTTCTTGCCCTTTTCCTTTTTCCGGCGGCGATTCTTGTGGCAGAGTGACCTCCGGCGATTCCTTGTAGCGGCGTTTCGCAGCCCAGGCTTTGGCAAAGTCTTTGGTGGGTGTTCCTTTTTGTGGTTTGTCGTTGTTCCTCTATTTTTCCCAAAGTCATCTCTCTTTTTCTTTTTGAAAAATGTCAAATTCGACTCCATTAAGTCCGACTCCATTGATGACTGTGCGCCCTCTTTCTGAAAACCTTGCTTCTCTTGAGGCTTACCCCTGTTCCACTACTTTTGAAAAGATGAAAAAGTGGGTGGCCAAGTACTACCTCCTTTCTTACATCACACCAAGGTTACCTTTGCTGGGATCTTATGCCTACGAAGCTGCTTATTCGGGGGAGGTTACCGTTTACTGAGCTCAGCTGAAAGCCGGTCTTCGGTATCCCCCTCATCGCATGATATGCGAATTCTGCAAATTCCACGGTATTGCCGTGAACCAACTCCCCCCAAATTCTTACTCTTACTTTAATGCTTTCCTCTACATGTGTGGGGTGTTCGGCATAAACCCCCACTTCCTTTTCTTCATGCAATACTATAAACTCCACCCGGTCCCGAAGGGTGGTTTTTACTACCTCCTTCCCCGAGGGTCCGGGAGTAAGAAGTTTATGTTTACCTCTGACACTAAGGATAGTTGGCGAGGATCGCAGAAGAAGTTTTTCTTTTTCCGGGTTCCCGAGTCTTGGAGACATGTGCCTATTAGATGGGCTTTGGGGACTTTGAAGGTCGATGTCGTCGATCCCCGGAAGCTCCTCACTCCGGTATTGCTTGCCGATTTTGACAACTTCGATAAACGTATTCGGTTAGTGGCGGACGGGGACTCTGGGGCTCTTTCACGTTCACCCTACCCCTTTCCCATTAAGTGGGATCTTATGTCCGAGGAAGTTCTTCGGGAACTGGGAGTGATAACTGCCCACAAAAGTGACCCTGGTATGCCCGTGTCTATTCTTCCGGGGAAGAAGGCCTGGATAGTCATGCTCCTTCGGCGTGAAATTTCTTATCAGGCTTTTTCTGAAAGTAAGTCATCTTCCAGGGTTTGGTATCTGCTTTTCTTTTGGACTTACACTGATATTTTACCTTTTTGCAGAGATGGGCGGTCAGTCTGCCGAGTTTTATAAATCACTCTTCGACAGTCAGGCTAAGCGGGGGGAGCAAGTACGTAGGAAGACTTCTGGTAAAAGGAATAGGTCAACTGCCGGCCCTTCTAAGCCCAAGAAGGCCAAGGCTACCACTCCTCCTCCCCCCGAGAACGTAGTTGACGTGGAAGATCAGTCCTCCGCTCAACTTCCGACCGCCGAGAACCCTTCTTCGGACCCTGACATCCTTGGGGAGACACTGAGTCCTGTCCCTGCTACTGAGATTCCAGTAGAGCGAACGTCTGCCCAGGAGTTTGAAGAGGGCAGAAGAAGGAAGGGAAAGAATGTCACTAAGGATGTTCGGGAGGTTGGTTCTGAAGAGTACGTCCCCGAAGTTCCACCAGGTTGGTTCCTTAGCCATTCCACTACAAATCTCAGTATTTTTCGTATCTACGATTTTTTGGATGAATGGCTAAGGGATGATGTCTTGACGGAACTCTGGCGTGACCTTGCAGAGAACGGCCCTACTGCTTCCTGGGTAGAAACTCATGCCCGTCGGAGGGCTCTTCAAGACCGACGGATTCCGTGGGACAAGGTGCCAGGGGAGCCCTTCAGGACGTTCGCAGAGGACATGGATTTGTTCTCTGAGGATAGCCAGTTGGTGCCTCCGCAAATGGTGGCGGGGGTGCTGACTAACGCCACCTTTCAGTCCCTTACCACCGAATGTCCCAGCGAAGAGATCCTTGCGACGAGGATGACCGAGCATGCTGCTCAGGTGATCCTTCCTTTTTAGAAGATTGTTCTTCTAAGCTATCACTGCCTTCCGATACTTATTTGACGCCTCTTTTTTTCTACAGCTTTTGGCATATAGCGGGTACTTCTGCGCCTGGTCAGTGAAACAAATGGAGACCCGCTCTCGGTCCAAAGATTCCTTGCGCAAGACGAAGGAGTCTCTCGCCCAATATGCCCTAAAATATGGCGAGTTAAACAAAATTGCGAAGGAGGACCTTGGTAGTCTTCGGGCCGAGGTTGTGTCCAGCAAGCAGGAGCTTCTTACCGACTTCTCAGCCAAGGTTGAAGACCTCGGCTCAAACTGCGTGACTCTTTCTTTAAAGAATGAGGCCCTTCGGAAGAAGACCGTTCAAGACGGCGAGGATCTTGCGAAGGCACTCACTTTGAATGCTGATCTCCAGGCTGAGATTGCATCACTGAAGAAGAATGAGATGAAGCGCAGGAAGAAGAAGAAGCTGGAGGAGAAGATTGTCAGGCTAAAAGCTGAGCTGGCGGCTCTTGGCGCCGAGAAGGATCATAGCGAGCAATTGTCGAAGACGTCTTACCAAGATGGTTTTTGCTTAGCTCGTCACCAGGTCCTCACTCGGCACCTTGGGCTTGACCTTTCTTACTTGTCTGCTTTGGATTTTCCCAAAGAGCCCAGATCTTCATGGTCCAAAGTCGATTACCTCAATCTTCCTTCGGCTCGGTCTGTGTCTTCGATTGAGCCATTTGGGGATGATAATGTTGAAGAAACGTCAGATACCCCTGCTTAGTCATAGGCTTTCTTCTTCCTTCTTTATATTTCTTGCCTTAGAATTTTTAATGGAGAATTTTTCCTCCATTCTCCGTTCTTTCTTTCGAATGTGCCTTCTCAGAAGCTGGTATGATTCTAAGTGTGCATTTTTGGCGAACACCTGCACCTTATTTTTCGGAAGGGACCTTTTTGGACTCCTTTCTTATTCGAACGGGTTTTTAAGCTTCGTAAGGAATTTCGTAAGGAAGAATCGTCAAAGAATTCTCTTTCGGTAACGAGGGCATGTTCGTCATGTATTTTTACTGACGACTTCGGGGAGGAGTATCTTACAGGCTTTCTTTGAAAAAATGTCTAAGTATAGAATTTTTTCAGAGAGTCTGAATGCCAAGTATTCTTCAACTCCACTCCCTCAATATTACCCAACTTAAAGACCCCTGGGCGAACTTCGTCGAGGACCAAATAGGGTCCACTCCAATTTGCCCGAAGTACCCCTTCGGATGGCCTTCGCTGTTCGAACTCGGCCTTTCGGAGAACAAGGTCTCCCTTTTTGATCTCCTTTTTTCTTACATGTAAATTGGCGGTGCGTGCTATCCACTGCTGGAAGGCCTTTCTCCTTAACTCGGCCATTTCGCGGTGTTCTTCGAGGAGGTCCAGTTTTGCTCTCAGTCCAAGATCATTTCCTCCTTCATCGAACACCTGTACTCTTACCGAGGGCTGCATGATTTCAATGGGAATGATGGCCTCAGTCCCGTATACGAGCGAGAAAGTAGTCTCTCCCGTGGCTCTTCGGGGGGTCGTTCGGTAGCTCCATAGCACACTTGGGAGCTCTCCTGGCCATTTCCCTTTTGCCTCTTTTAGCCTTTTCTTCAGGCCATCTTTTATTGTTCTGTTAGATACCTCGACCTGCCCATTGCTCTGAGGGTGAGCCACTGGGGCAAAATGTATCTTGACGCCAAGGTCCTCCATGAATTCCTGGAACCCCTTGTCCGTGAATTGAGTCCCGTTATCGGCCACTATCACCCTCGGAATGCCAAATCGGCATATAATGTTCTTCCATACGAATTTTTGAGCGTCCTTCGCCGAGATTGATGCTAGCGGTTCTGCCTCTATCCACTTAGTGAAATAGTCCACTGCGACGATGCAAAATTTTACTCCGCCGGGGGTGTTTGGGAGAGGTCCGATGAGATCAATGGCTCATACGGCGAAGGGGCAGGGATAGTCTGTTGCATTTATTCTTTTCGAGGGTAGCTTTTGGATATTGGCGTGCCTTTGGCAGTTGTCGCATCTTCAGACGAATTGCCTTGCATCCTTCCTTAGGGTAGGCCGAAAGTAACCTTGGCGGAGTATTACTCCTGCGAGGGCATCTGTTCCTATATGGGAGCCACACACTCCTTCATGTACTTCTTCAAGTATTACTTTGGCGTTATCCTTGCCTATACATCTTTGTAGAGGACTTGCGTACCCTTGTCTGTACAGTTCTTCCCCAATGAGGAAGTACCTCCCTGCACGTTTTCGGACCTTTGCGGCTTCTTTAGGATCCTCGGGAAGCTCTAAAGTTGCCAAATATCTCTTGAGGGAGCTTTGTCATCCCTCCCCCGAGGTTTTTATGCACATTAACTCCGTGCTGGGCTGTTTTAGCACTTCAGTGGGTTCCTTAGCCTTGGCCAAGGCATCCGCTTTGGTATTATCCCATCGGGGCACGTTCTTTATGTGCACTGAGTCGAAATCCTCAACGAGTTTCTAAATGAGGTCGTGATACTTAGGCAAAATTGGGTCCTTTGCCGCATATTCTCCCTTCGTCTGTCGGACTATTAACTGTGAATCACTGTGGGCCACAAGGTTCTTCACACCTACTTTTCTGGCCATTTTCAGTCCGGCTATGAGGGCTTCATATTCAGCAATGTTATTGGTAACATTAAAACCGAATTTGACTGCTTTAGAAGCTTCCATGCCTTCGGGACCCTGAAGGACTATTCCAGCTCCTTGATCCTCTACGCCTGACGCTCCATCGACGAAGAGTTTCCATTCTGGATCAGCCTCTGTTTCACCTCCCGCGAGTGCTTCGGTCTTTTCAATCTCGGGGATCTCGGCAATGAAGTCTGCAAGTGCCTGAGCCTTTATTACCCTTCTAGACTCGTAAGTAATGTCGTATTCACCGAGCTCGATGCACCATTTTGAGAGTCTTCCCGAATGCTCCACTTTTTTCATCACATCTCGCAGGGGCAAATTACTGCGTACGGTGATGGCGTGTCCTTGGAAGTAGGGTCGCAATCTCCTACCCACCAGTACTAACGCGTAGATAGCTTTTTGGAGCAACGGGTACCTCGTCTCAGCGCCTTGCAGGGATTTGCTTACGTAATACACCGGCCATTGTTTCCCACCCTCTTCTTTCACTCAGACGGAACTCACCGTCTTTTCAGTGACTGCGAGGTAAAGAATGAGAGGTTCCTTCTCCCGAGGTTGCCAAAGTGTTGAGAGGCGAGTTAGATAATTTTTTAGCTCTCCCCAGGCTTTCTGGCATCTATATTCCATGGATGTTCCTGGTTTCCGGAGGTACCACCTTCCTTGGAGACTTTGGTGAGTACTTTGAAAAACGGGCGACATCGGTCACCATACCTGGAGATGAATCTATTTAAGGAGGTGATCCTCCCAGTAAGCCTCTGTATGTCTTTGATAGACGTAGGTGTTCGGAAATTCAGCAGGGCTTTCACTTTCTCAGGGTTAGCGTCTATTCCCCTTTCTGACACCATAAACCCGAGAAATTTTCCTGCGTTTACTCCGAACACACACTTTTCGGGATTAAGGGGAATGCCGAACTCTCGAAGTCATTGGAAGGTTTCGATTAAGTCGGCGATATGATTACTGGGTACTTTGCTCTTGATTATCATATCGTCGATGTACACTTCCATGTTCCTACCGATCTGCGCGTCAAATACCTTGTTCATTAGTCTTTGGTAGGTGGCTCCTGCATTTTTGAGCCCGGAGGGCATTCTAACATAGCAGTAAGTGCCTATCTCTGTGATGAATGCCGTTTTTTCCTCATCCTCGGGGTTCATTCGTATCTGATGATACCCACTAAAGGCGTCGAGGAAGCTAAGCAGTCCATACTCGGTAGTTACGTCTACCAGCTGATCTATGGCCGGTAATGGGTAGGAGTCTTTTGGACAGGCATCGTTTAAGTTTCGAAAGTCGATGCACATTCGGAGCTTTTCCCTACCCTCTTTTGTGGCTATAACCACATTGCTGAGCCATTCGAGGTATTTTACTTCCCTTATTACCCCGGCCTTAATGAGGCGACTAACTTGGGCCTTGACGAAGGACTTTTTGTGAGCTAATAGATTCCGTTTTTTCTGCTGAACTGGTCTAACGTGTGGTTGCACTATAAGATTATGGTAGATTATGCTGGGGTCAACCCCAGGCCTATCCTTCAGCGAATAAGCAAATAGATCCTTGTTCATGCACAAAAAGGATACAAGCCTCTTTTTGTCCCCTTCGGCCAGTTTCTTCCTAATTCGGGTGTTTCGGCCCGGGATCAATTCTACATCTTCTGTTTCTATTTTTTCAAGGCTTTCCGTTTCTTCTGCCGTTGCCTTTTCATCCATCAAGACCTTTTTTCCTTCCGCCGAAGTTTGTACTTGGATCTTGGTTGGGCTTTGCCTGGCCCTCATGAAGACTTTTCTAACCTCGGCCTGATCTATGAAGATTTCAGCATCTCCGTCTTTGGTGGCGAAGGTGACCGTCAGGTACCTTACGTCTGGCCGAATGTGAAAATTACCCTGAGTCTGCCTTCCCAAAATGGCGTTATATGCTGACGGGACATCAATGACTATAAATCTTGTCCTGCCGGAGGTGATTAACTCTTCTTTGCTTTTGGGGGAGACCCCTTTCAGCATCATAAGCAGGTCGATGTACCCAAGGACTGGAAGTTCAGATGGTCCAACGCCGAAGGTGGGGGAACTGATTGGGCTAAGGTCATTTTTTGAGATGTCTAATTTACCCAGCAGATGAGAAAAGATGACGTCGGTGTTCGAGCCACCGTCGAGGAGCACTCTCTTGACATCCCAGTTCCCTATCCTTGCCATGACAATGAGGGGTTCATCATGAGCGAACTTTATTACAGACCAATTCCTACGGGTGAGCCTTCGCGAGGAGCTCCCGTACTGCATGACGGAGACTTCTCTCATTTTTGTTTTTCTCTCGGCCGAGGGTATCCCAGTAGTGATGGTTTGGATAATCCCTGCTGAGGGTGGCAGACTTTTCCGGGGACTTTGGTCCCGCCGTCTATCTGAGTCATACTCTTCATCGTCTGCCCTCCTCTACTCTTCCTTTCTCCCTTTTGGAGAGGGCATCCGCAGATATCGTCGAAGTTGACCCTGTTTGATCAGGGACTCGATGTACTTCTTCAACTGATAATAGGCTTTAGTGTCATGGCCATGATCCCGGTGAAATTGATAGAATTTTTTCATATTCCTTTTATTCTCCGGGGCCATGGCCTTTGGCCTTGGGACTGTGGTCCCTTGCCTTTCTAGTGCCATTAGAATGCTAGCTCTTGTGGTGTTCAAGGGAGTGAATGCTGCGGGCCTCTTCCCTCTTTGCTTGCAAGGCCGTTCTCCCTCGTTCTGCTGGCACGGCTAATGGCTAGGTCCTTCGGCGCGAGGGTGTTCGCCCTTAGGTCCTCCCATTCTGAGTTCTTCGGCCGTCATGTGTTGTTCGGTTCTTTTGTAAAATTCCCCAATAATTTCTGGGGGGTCTTTGGAGAACTTGTAAAATAGCTGGGAGTCCCTCCGCAGTCCTCTAACCATTGCCAGGATGCGAATTTTCGGCCGAAAGTCTGGTACGCTCAGTACTTCCCGATTGAACCTTTCAATATAATCGCGAATGGTGTCCCCTCTTTTCTGACCTATGTCAAACATTAGCACTGGCATTTTGGCAGTTGGCCTACTACCAATAAACTGTTGGGTGAAAGCAGTAGATAGTTCTTGGAAGCTCAGTAAACTTCCCTGGGGCAAAGAGCTATACCACGCTGTTGCTGGTTCTGAGAGCGTCACCTCAAAGCATTTACAGAGCGTGGCGTCATCTGCGCCGTGGAGCACCATACTTCCCTTATATTTTGTCAGGTGCGCCTGGGTGTCACTTCACCTGTCATACGTTTCCAGACGAGGAACCCTGAAATCACTAGGCATAGGCGCCTCGATTACTTCGCGTACGAAAGGCGACTCCTCTTTGGTGTAGGAGTCGGACAACCGAGACCAGACTAGTTTTTGGGAGATCTATTTCTCAACCTTTTCCAGCTTTCCTAGGATCCTTTCCATAAGGGCGGCAGTGTTGGATCCTTCTTGTCGTCGCGTGTTCGCCGGTGGTGGTGAATTTCTCCCTCGCCTTGGGGAACGACTCCGGTAAGGGGAAGATGGGGACCTCTGGTAAGGGGACGCGCTTCGTTGACAGGAGGCCCTGGTTTCTTTTGGGGCTCCTCTTTTGACGGGGCACACCTCAACGGGTTCATTTTCCGCTGAACATACATCAAGGGAGTCCCCACTCCTTGAACTCCGGTGGGTAGATCTCAAGCTCCTTTCCCGACGAATGGTCGGGGATGAGGTCTTTTGAGTGGGTATAGGTTGCGGCAACCTCTGATCAAGCTGCTGAGTGATTTCGGCAATGATAGAACGCTGGAAATCTCATAGGAAGCTCATCGTTACCGTTACAGGACGATCGTCCTCCATCACAGAAGTTTCTGCCACAGGCAGAGTGGTCGCCTGTTAAGTCTTAGGTGCGAGGGGGGATCTTGAAATCCCTTTGTCCTTCGAGTGCCGAGTCTCCACAACGGCGACATGGGATAGAGTTCCCACAAACGGCGCCAAATGATGACCTGCGGCGGCTTCATCGTGTGTCATTGTATGGGTAGGGTAGACTTCTGATGGAGGAGAACACTTTAGGAGGAGATTCCCCAGTGGAGAGTACTTGAAATACTCCAGAAAATGAGGGTTAGGAGGTCCCCGGTGTGTATTCCCGGGGAGGAGCCTCCGACGCCCAAGTCAGTTCTTTCAGATAGCTGGATTATGTGTTCTTTTGTGTATTCAAAGAGAACTATTCTCCCTTACCTTGCTAGAATGCTTTTCTGGGTGTTTTATAAAGGAGGCATACAGAAGCCATTCTCCTCTTGTGGTCGTCCCAGATTACGACACCTGTCCGGTGGGATGTGATCCCTGCTTTTCCAGGAATGAAGGGATGCTTATCTCAGCAAAAGTCACCTGGTTGACAGCCTAGTCATTCCGATAGTGTCGTATCGAGGTGTCCCTCTGATGGCGTGCCCCAGTGATAGCATGTCAGAATATACTTGGGGGACGACTTTTATGGGGAGGTGTTAGAGGCTTCTTAAATGCTTTGTTCGTACTTTTCGAGGTTACTCTAACGTCTCGGGGAAATATATTCCTCGAGGATGGTTCCTCCGAGTGATACTTCTGTTTCCGAAGAAGGTCTGTCCGCTCTACCGAGGTTGGGCCCACCATTTCCAAAGGAAGCGAATTCCCTATGTTAGGCCAGGGGGATCATTCGTCCTTCTGACCTCGGCTGGTTGTTCCTCTCTACCGAAGTCGGTACTCCGTCAGGTCTGGGAGCTCGGCCGGTGATGGGCACCTCGGCTATCAGAGTCTATCAAACAAGTCATCGATTCTAGGAAGCAGATACTTATTCCTGACTGTTGCTACCTTCAACTTTTTATAGTCGATGCACAGCCTTAAGGTTCCATCCTTCTTCTTTAGAAAAAACACCAGGGCTTCCTATAGTGATACAGTAGGCCTTATAAGGCCTTTCTGTCGTAGTTCCTCCAACTGCTTCTCTAACTCATCGATCTCAAGAGCTGACATCCTGTAAGGTGGTATTGAAATAGGTTCAACCCTAGGCTGAAGATGGATTACAAACTCAGTATCCCTCTTAGGTGGTAACCCAGGCAATTCTACTGGAAACATTTCAGGAAACTGATTGGCTATAGGAATATTTTCATGTTCCTTCTCTATAACCACCCCATTTAATGAATAATACTCTTCTTCACTGACTATAGGGATGGAATCCATAAGTCTAAGATGTAAACTTTTAGCAGTAGATGTTAATCCTCCTATGCAACTCACTCTAGCTCCCTGAGCATCAATAATGTCGACTGAGTGATTCGCACAACCAATTTGTGCCTTATGCATACTTAGCCAGTCCATTCCCAACACTAGGTCATAAGACTTCAATTCTATCACCCATAACTCACAACAGAAATCAAGGTCGCCAAACTATAAGGGATACCTAGTAACCACTTCATTGGTCACAATAAAACTCCTCCCTGTAGTCCTGATGAGTCTTAACTCACCAGAGATTTCTTTTTCCAATTCAAACTTATCCACCAACATAGATGATATCACTGAAAGAGTAGCTGCTCTATCAAAAAGCACTCTAACACTATCGTTTTGAAAAGTAAAATTACCTTAAACAGTGGCTGGTTCTTTGGTCACCTGACTCGCTAAGTGAAAACCCTCAGGTCAACTACTGTTGCGGCTACACCCGGTTGATTTCCTATGGCAAGGGGTGTAGGGTGTAGGTTCCTGGGTGAACCTGGCAAAGTTCGAGCTTGTGGGCATTCCCTCACCCAATGTCCTTTTGGACCACAAATATTGCAATTATCAGTCCCCATTGTACATGGCCTTGCGCCATGGAATCGTCTACACTTAGGGCACAAACCCATTTTGTTTCCCTTGAAAGGACTTGGCTTTAAACCACCGGTTGCTTTCTGACGCTCTTTCCTAAGTTGGCTAGTAAAGCCTCCACCTTTTTACCAGATGTACTCGTATCCTCAAATTCTCTTTCTCAGGCTAACGCCTTTGGAACCACAGGGTGATAACTCTTAATATCCACTATCGCCATATACATTTAAAGCACTGGTTTCAAATCTTGAAAGAATTTTTTGGCCTTCAACGCATCATCACCAATCATGTAAGGAGCATACCGAATAAGTGAATTATAATGCTGCTCATACTCTCGTATAGACATCTCTCCTTGCACTAGATTGTCAAACTGGATCCTCCTTTGATCCTGTGCAGCTGCACTAATATATTCTTGTCAAAAAATTTTCTCGAAGTTTGACCACTTGAGCACCTGCTTTTTTGTGCTCTAGCCAAGTACCATTGCTTTCTCTGAGCATTTCCATCACATCATCACACCATAAACTTACCCTCCCTCTCAAAAAGAAAGGTAGTAAGGCCATCCTTCATTCAGACTCATAACCTCCACAAGTGAAAAGTTGATTCAGCCTGAATAACCAATCTTCTGCAATATCAAGATCACCTATCCCATCAAAACTAGATGGATCTAAAGTCTTAAACTTTTCTAAAAACCTCATTTCAAGTGGGGTGTCTCCCCTCCTTGGAGCCTGCATAACCTCTAGCTCCTCTTCCTCCTTATTAACATGATTTTTCTGTTCATGAGCCGTAGGCATTCGCTGCTACTCAGCATGCCTTTCCTAATCCTAGTGTGGATCATTTTCCTCTTAGGCAACTTCTTTATCCTCATGATCTTGGAACAACTTAGTCATGATGGTAGTCATACCCTGTGCCATTTGGGCCATTGTCTGACTTAACCCCTGAAGCACCCTGGATATTTCATCTAGCCTTGCCATAACTGGGTCACTAAAACCACCACTAGGTTCTCTAGCCCCTCTTGAAACTCCTGACCTAGTGTCAACCATAGCAACCAACAACCAA
The DNA here is from genome assembly GCA_005392925.1 of Aquilaria sinensis. Taxonomy (NCBI): domain Eukaryota; kingdom Viridiplantae; phylum Streptophyta; class Magnoliopsida; order Malvales; family Thymelaeaceae; genus Aquilaria; species Aquilaria sinensis. The sequence goes on along the minus strand of SMDT01002892.1, from coordinate 781,737 downwards.
AGCAGGACAACATTCCCCAGATGTTGGTCAGTACTAACTTTCATAGCACTTGGATATTCCAAAACTAGATTTCAGCATTAGCCTACAATAGCTATGAAATGAGCTCTAGGCTCTGATACCAAAAACTAACACAGCCATCATTGGCCCCTGCCCAAGAGACTTGTGAGAGCTGGTCTCATGGTGGATTGCAATTGGCTAGTTGAACATGTGCGCGAATTAAATCTCTGTGATGTTAGTTGATTAACCTAGAATATGCAAGATTGCATGTTCTTTATGCTTTGACTTGGATTAATAAAAACCATAAAACATTGACTTGGCCAAGAGATTTCCATAAAAAATAAGTTCAAATAGCCAAAGGATACAAAATCAACATTTATGTGAGTTTACTACACATAACAACTGTGTGGGAGCATTCATACATAAAGTGGACTAATGCCCTCACCTAAGAGCAACCCTAGAGTCTAGGACTCCTCAAAACATAGAAAATGGAGGCAATTAAGAGTACTATATATACAAGACTCAACTAAGATCTTCTTGAACAAACTCCTACCTTGGATGTGAGTCACAAAAAACCTTGTCTGAGTGCTACTAGGTTCTGCATCCAAAGGAAGACTCTAGTTAGTACTGTTACTTGACCAACAAGTTACCCAAGTAGACTAGAATCATAAAGATTCTCAAGGAAAATATCTGTAACAAAAGCTAACTACCGCCATAACCCTCAATGGTTACCCGATCCAACAGCTTTAGAATTTGCGCAACATAACTAAGGAGTGAAAACATAAACATTCACAGTAAGGGTCTTCACGGTACTTACAAGATAATTACTAAGGACTCCACATATGATAACATATGTAACCTACTATGAGCTCATACAGCCTAAGCGTATGATATATGCACATATAACTAGGTCCCTTAAGACCCCTCCTGATCCTAGTCCATGAACTACAAGGAATAGCCTTGTCCTCTAGCAAGCTGAGCTTGCCAGCCTAACTAGTGATAAATCACCAGTTGAACCTCTCCCTTTTTATGTTGTATAGGGGAATGATGGTGGGATTATTGTAACTAGGCCATAAAGAACTTGTAAACTAGGTGCACTAAGGTTTCACCTTGCAACTTCGTGCTTAATGCTATGGTTAGGTCGTCAAAGGGTTCTAAACCTTCCACCATAGCTAGTGGTTCTAAACTAGTTTTCTTACTTATGGTCAAAGTAACCATAAAACTTTACAAAACTTAAGAAAACTCCTAGGTCTCGAAGAACTTTTGAAACTCTCAGAGTACCCTCGAAACGCTTAGGCCCCAAGGTACCCTAAGAATCCCCTTAGGTCTCCCCTTCACCTTCTAGTAAAACTTGGAAAATTCAACCAACAGACCCGTGGTGATGCGTTGCCAACTATGGTTGCACATCACCACAGTTGTTAACATTCTGTCAACTTTCTAGTATTGGCGACGCGTCATGGACAATGGTACAGAACTGGCGATGTGTCACCAATCTATAAATCTGTAGAATTTTCATAGATTTTGCTGCTATGAACATTCGACACATACCAAACATATCAACCATGCTTGGTTAGCCTCCAAAACTTCACTTACATGTAAAACATGTTGCATAGATCATAATCAACTATCACAAGCTAGTCTATGATGCATTATAACATCATTCCAATTATCACGTCCACCATGATTCAACATTGTCCATTAACTAATCCTATTGCTACAGTTACTCGAATTCTTCAATCAACCTCATTCCAATAGCATTAATTGAACTAAAAAATACAACTCCCTTACCTTAACTTTAAGTAACAAGCAAGACTCAAGCACTCTTCCAATCCACTAAGCTAACCAAAGCACCACCTAAGTTCCAAGCAAAACATAGGTACCAAACATCAAATTCTTACTTTCTAACCAAAACCAAGCTCCTAACTAACAAATAAACCTAAAATCAATCAAGAACACATTGGTTACCTCATACTAAAAATAGGGGATGGGAGAAAACATGCTTCCAAGCTCCAAAACCATGGTTTAATGCTTGATATGAGCTCCCAAAGGCCTATATACTTAGGATGGCTTCTCCTTTCACCAAGAAACTTTGATTTCAAGCTTAATTGGATGGAAAAATGAGGGTGGAGAGGATGAACTTGGGTTTATGGTAGCCACCCCTCCACTTTACCCTCTTGTAACACTTTTTTTAATCTAAGCCATCAATGTATTAGACATGATACACTTAAGTCCCCATCTTTTGGTAACCTTAGCTATTCTTGATTAATCTTTGTTTATTTCATCAAGTTTGGGTTAAAGTTAAAAGTTAAGTAATAAAACTTCATTTAACCACTTAGGATCTGGCTTGACTATTCAGGATGCAAATATTACCATTTTGCCCCTGAACCTCATTTAGCGCCTTAACCTATTTGGAACTTAGTGAACTTTGCTAAACTTTCCTATTCTTGCTATGTAAACTTGATTTAGAGCAGTTTACCTCCTTCAAGCGTGCTTCCCAGTAGGAGAGTGATAACTTGCTCCCCTCATTCTGGAATTTGGTTCCCCAAATTCTGCTGCAATTCTAGAAAAACACTAGGATATCTTTTTAGGATATTTCCCTGGTAGCTTCCTCCTCACTATGGTTAGACCAAAGGATCTTAACCATCAAAATTCACTTGGTTTAAATTTTCTTGACATGTCTATCAAGTATTTGAATGAGTTTTTCTTCGGGTTAAGTCTCTCTGAATAGGTACTTTTGAAGGACTAACTACCTTTCCCATACCTACTGTGCATTTTCTGAGTAGATTGGTGTGAAACACATTATGCACTTGGGATAGGTAAGGTGGTTATACCAATCGATAAGCAACGCTCCCTATTCGCTCCGAAACTTCATAGGGTCCAATGTACCTAGGGACTAACGTACCCCTCTGCCCAAAACGGGTCACTCCTTTAATTGGAGATACTTTGACAAGTACTTTGTCCCCAACTTCAAATCTTAAATCTCTTCTTCTCAAATTTTAATACCTAATTTTCCGGTCATTGGCTGCCTTAATTCGTTTCTAGATTAACTTGATCTTAGCTGTGGTATCAGCTACGATTTCAGCACCAATAACTACTCTGTCTACAGGATCTGCCCAACAATGGGGCATCATGCAACGCCTTCCATACAAAGCTTTGTATGGTGCCATAGCTATAACAATTTGATGACTGTTATTATAAGCAAACTCAATGAGTGGTAAATGCTGATCTTAATCACCTCTAAAATCAATAGCACACATGTGTAACATATCCTCCAAAGTTTGAATTACCCTCTTAGATTGCCTATCAGTTTGAGGATGGAAAGTAGTACTGAGGCTAACCTTGCTCCCTAATGCCTCTTGGGAAAGCATTCCAAAATCGTGAGACAAACCGAGGATCACTATAAGATATTATCTGATCTAGTATTCCATGGAGTCTCACAATTTTATTTAGATACAACTAAGCTAACTTATCCAATGTATAAGTAATCTTGGTTGGTATAAAGTGTGCCAACTTCATCAACCAATTAATCACTACCCATATGGCATCATGTTGACCCCGAGTATTTGGCAATCCTACTAGGAAATCCGTAGTAATGGACCTTTATTTCTTCACTAGAAGATGTCAACTTTGAAATGTTCCTATTGGTTTCTGACGTTCAGCTTTAACCATTTGGCGTGTCAAACACTTTGCCACATGTCCTCGTACATCCCTTTAAGTCCTGTCCACCAAAAATGTGTCTTTAGATCATCATACATCTTACTAACACCAGGGTGAACGTTCAAAGTACTACTATATGCATCCTGTAGGACTTGCTGCCTAAGTCCTTCCACATTCATCACATAGAGACAATCTCCATACTGTAGTATTCCATCCTTGTATTGGAATTCCTTTTTCACAGTACCAAGCTTCACATCTCCTAATATTTTCTTCAACAATAGATCTTCCATTTAAGCGTCCTTAACTTTGACTAACCAAGCTAATTGTATTTCCAAAACGTAGACTATGGATTTCTTGGGTTTGCCAAAACTCTTGTAAAGCTGAGAAACATTCCCCCAATGCTCTTTTGGAGGAATTCGTAGCCTGATTCTTTGATAGGATCACTCCAGTGTACTTTCGGCTCAATGCATCCACTACCACATTTCCTTTGCCAGCACAGTACTCAATCGAACAATCATAATCTTTTATGTATTCAATCCATCAATGTTGCCTCATGTTCAGATCTTTCTGTGTAAATAGATACTTCAAACTTTTATGATCGGTGAAGATCCAGAACAACCTCCCCATCAAGTAATGCCTCCACATCTTTAGTGAAAAAATTACTACCACTAGCTAAAGATCATGAACAGGGTAGTTCAACTTATTAGGTCTCAACTATCTTGAACCATAGGCTATTACCTGACTGTCCTGCATCAACATACACCCTGGACCAGAACCCGATGCGTTAACGTATACTGTAAAAGCTTTGTTCAGATATGGTAGAATGAGTATAGGTGCACTAGTCAATCTTTACTTCAATTCCATGTAAGCGTCCTCACACTTCGGTGTCCATTCAAACTTCTGAGTTTTCTTGGTTAGGGCCGTTAATGGTGTAATTATGACAGAGAATTTCTCTATGAATTGCCTGTAGCAGCCTGCCATGCCTAAAAAACTCCTCACTTCTATAAGTATAGTTGGTTTCTTCTACTCAACTACCACCTAAACTTTTTGAGGATCAACTGACAGACCCTGAGCATTGATGATGCGCCCTAAAAATTGAATCTTTTCAAACCAAAACTCACACTTTGCCAACTTTACATAGTGCTGATTTTCCTTCAACACTTGCAAAACTGACATAAGATGCTTCTCATGTTCTGAGGTAGTTTGTGAGTACACCAAAATGTCATCGATGAAAACTTCAACAAACTGATCCATAAATGGTTTAAAGAATCGATTCATAGCTTCCATGAATACTGCTAGGGCATTAGTCTCACCGAATGGCATAACTGTATACTCATAGTGTCCATACCTTGTCCTAAAGACAGATTTTGGGATATCTTCCTCCTTAACTCTGATCTGAAAGTATCCAGACCGGAGGTCAATCCTAGAAAATACCTCTGCTCCTCTGAGTCTATCAAACAAGTCATCGATTCTAGGAAGCGGATACTTATTCTTGACTGTTGCTGTATTCAACTTTTCATAGTCGATGCACAGCCTTAAAGTTCCATCCTTCTTCTTTACAAAAAACACCAGGGCTCCCCACGGTGATACTCAAGGCTTTATAAAGCCTTTATCTAGCAGTTCCTCCAACTACTTCTCTAACTCATCCACTTCAGGAGTTGACATCCTATAAGGTGGTATTGAAATAGGTTCAACCCTAGGCTAAAGATGGATTGCAAACTCAGTATCCCTCATGGGTGGTAACCTAGGCAATTTTACCAGAAACACTTCAGGAAATTGATTGGCTATAGGAATCTTTTCAAGTTCCTCCTCTATAGCCACCTCATTTAATGAATAATACTCTTCTTCACTGACTATGGGGATGGTATCCACAAGTCTAAGATGTAAACTTTTAGCACCAGATGTTAATCCTCCTATACAACTCACTCTAGCTCCCTGAGCATCAGTAAAGTTGACTGAGTGATTCACACAGTCAATTTGTGCCTTATGCTTACTTAGCCAATCCATTACCAACACTAGGTCATAAGACCTTAATTCTATCACGCAAAACTCACAACAGAAATCAGGGTCGCCTAACTGCAAGGGATTCCTGGTAACCACTTCAGTGGTCACAATAAAACTCCTCCCTACAGTCCTGATGAGTCTTAACTCACTAGTGATTTCTCTTTACAATTTAAACTTATGTACCAAGGTAGATGATATCACTGAAAAAGTAGCTCCTTTATCAAAAAGCACTCTAACACTACTGTTTTGAAAAGTCAAATTACCTAAAACAGTGGCTGGTTCTTTGGTCACCTGACTTGCCAAGGTGAAAACCCACAGGTCAACTACTACTGCGGCTACACCAGGTCAATTTCCTATGGCAAGGGGTGTAGGGGGTAGGTTCCTAGGCAAACCCGGCAAAGGTCTAGCCCACGGGCATTCCCTTGCCCAATGTCCTTTCTGACCACAAATATTGCAATTATCAGTCCCCACGATACATGGCCTCGTGCCATGGAATCGTCTACACTTAGGGTACAAACCCATTTTCTTTCTCTTGAAAGGACTTGGCTTTCAACCATCAGTAGCTTTTCAGCACTCTTTCCTAAGTTGGCTGGTCCAACCTCCACCTTTTTGCTAGATGTCCTCGTATCCTCAAATTCCCTTTCCAAGGCTAATGCCTTATGAACCACTTGGTGATAACTCTTGATATCCACTGTCGCCATATACCTTCGAAGCACAGGTTTCAAACCTTGAAAGAATTTCTTGGCCTTCAACGCATCATTACCGATCATGTAAGGAGCATACTAAATAAGTGAATTATAATGCTGCTCATACTCTCACACAGACATCTCTCCTTGCACTAGATTCTCAAACTGGATCCTCCTTTGTTCCTGTGCAGCTTCACTAATATATTCTTGTCAAAATTTTTTCTCGAAGTCTGACCACATGAGCACCTTTTTCTTGTGCTCTGGTTGAGTACCATTATTTTCTTTAAGCATTTCCATCAAATCATCACACCATAAACTAGCCCTCCCTCTAAAAAAGAAAGGTACTAAGGCCATCCTTTGTTTGTAGTCATAACCTCCACAAGTGAAAAGTCGATTCATCCTGGATAACCAATCTTTTGCTCGATCAGGATCACCTATACCATCAAAACTCAGTGGATCTACAGTCTTAAACTTTTCTAACAACCTCATTTGATGTGGGGTGTCTCTCCTCCTTAAAGCCTGCATAACCTCTAGCTCATTTTCCTCTTCATCAACATGATTTTTCTGTTCATGAGCCCTAGGCATTCACTGTTGCTTAGCATGCCTTTCCTAATCCTAGTGTGGATCATTTTCCTCTTGGACAACTTCTCTATCCTCATGATCTTGGAACAACTCAGTCATGATGGTAGTCATACCCTGTGCCACTTAGGCCGTAGTCTGAGTTAACCCCTGAAGCACCTTGGATATTTCATCTAGCCTTGCCACAACTAGGTCACTAGAGGCCACACCAGGTTCTCTAGCCCCTCTTGAAGCTCTTAACCTAGTGTCAACCATAGCAACCTACAACCAAAGGCAGACAACATTCCCCAGATGTTGGTCAGTGCTAACTTTTGTAGCGCCTGGACTTTCAAAAAGTAGATCTCAGCCTTAGCCTCCAATAGCTACGAAATGAGCTCTAGGCTCTAATACCAAAAATTGACACAGCCATCCTTGGCCCTTGCCTAGGAGATCTGTAAGAACTGGTCTCACGGTGGATTGCAATTGGCTAGTTAAATATGTGTGCGAATTAAAACTCCGTGCTACTAGTTGATTAACCTAGAATATGCAAGATGCATGCCCTTCATGCTTTGACTTGGATTAACAAAAACCATAAAACATTGACTTCACCAAGAGATTTCCATAGAAAATAAGTTCAAATAGCCAAAGCATACAAAATCAACATTTATGTGAGTTTACTATAAATAACAACTATGTTGGAGCATTCATACATAAAGTAGACTAATGCCCTCACCCCAGAGCAGCCCTAGAGTCTAAGACTCCTCAAAACATAGACAACAAAGGCAATTAAGAGTACTACACATACAAGCCTCAACTGAGATCCTCTTGAACTAACTCCCACCTTGGATACAAGTCACAAAAACCCTTGTTCGAGTGGTACTAGGTTCTACAGCCGAATGAAACTCTAGTTAGTACTGCTACTTGACCAACAAGTTACCCAAGTAGACTAGAATCATAAAGATTCTCAAGGGAAATACCTATAACAAAAGCTAACTACCGCCATAACCCTCAACGGCTGGCTGGCACAACAACTCTAGAATCTGCACAACATAACTAGGGAGTGAGAACATAAACATTCTCAGAAAGGGGCTTCACGGTACCTACAAGAAAATTACTAAGGACTACACATATGATAACATATGTAACCTACTGTGAGTTCATACAGCCTGAAGGTTTGATATATGCACATACAACTAGGTCCTTTGAGACCTCTCCTCATCCTAGACATTCAACTACAAGGAATAGCCTTGTCCTCTAGCAAGTTGAGCTTGCCAGCCTAACTAGTGGTAAATCACCAGTTGAACCTCCCCCTTTTTTTGTTGTACAGGGGAATGATGGTGGGAGTATTGTAACTAGGTCATAAAGACCTAGTAAACTAGGTGCACTAAGGTTTCACCTTGCAACCTCATGGCTAACGGCACGGCTAGGTCGTCAAGGGTTCTAAACCTTCCACCATAGCTAGTGGTACTTAGTTGTGATACTTATTGAACTAGTTTTCTTGCTTATGGTAGAAGTAACCATAACACTTTACAAAACTCATGAAAGCAATCAAAAGAAAGCAAAGAGAAAACAATCAAAAGAAAGCAAAAGAAAGCAACTTTCTAGAACCCAGGTTAGTACTAACTAAGACCTAATGACCTCCAAAGACCAAGCTTTAGCTTGAGGGGGGCTTCCATAGCAATTACCTAATGATTATGTGATTGATTATGGACTAACCCTAATGTGTTATTGCTGCCAGCATCACCTAAATTTTTTTGTGTATTTGGGTGGCTATATATGTGTATATTTGCTGTGTTTTTGTGTTTTCATGTCTTTACATTTTATGTTTATTGTTGGGAATTCAACATTTTAAGGATAAGCTCTTACTAAGTTCTTTAAAGGAACTTACCCCCATTTTTGTCCATTTTTAGGAACACCTGAAAGGGAACATTCAAACTAACACTTGTCATAAAATGATGCTTCCACCACGTCCTAGCAGATGCGTTTCTCTTGCACTCGTGGTGCTAGCTTGTGTCTACCAAGGAATTACAAGAGTAGAGTGTGACTATCCCTTTTTGGGAGGCTAGGGCAAGCCTGTGAATTTCTCACTAAAAGTTGTATTTATAGTGAGACTCAACTTCTAAGCCTAATGGGTTTCAAAGCCCTAATCCAATTAGGCTTTAATTTCAGACTTAATAATAGCTCAACTTTTGGGCCAACTATTCACACAAAATTATCATAAAACCATAACCCAAATAATTAGCCCATGCACTCTAATAATCCAAATAGCTCAATGTGTGTGATCCAATAGGCTCTTACCACATTGGCAATGTTCATAAATCATATTTATGATCATAAGCAATGAACGGTATCTAGCAATACATCATTGCTACCCAAGTGACAAGATTATCGGTGATTAGATTAAACCTTTATGATCATTACCCATATATGCCATTGTCTGTTTGTCCAAGATGTCAAGACTAGGCACGAGACATGGAATGTGTCACTCTTGTATAGCCCAATTTTTGGTTTCTTGATTACCGAGTAGACTAACTTAAATTGATGGCATCGATATCGTATATCAACTCATCCGAGCTTGGTCATGCATTTTCTAAGTCTCACTCTATCAAGGGGCCCGAAGATATCACTCCCATTACATAGGAGGGACAAATCCCATCTTGATCATACAAATCTCTCTGCATGATATGTGACATACCCAATGACCTCCTTCAGGTTTACTCAGTTACGAGCAACAAAGGGAAGTATCAAAATGTGTGACTCACATGTAGGGAACCTTGATGACCTTAGGTCAAAGGACTACATATGCCATGATCACTCTGATAATCACTTATGACACTCATGTAATGATCCATGCCTAGTTCTCATGGTGGGTCAGTCCAATACACAAGTTCTCCAACTTGTACCCATATGTAGACTACATATCTCATATTAGCCTCTATATATGCTAGTCACTATTTATTATTGTAACCCGCTCCACAATAATACTAGACTAGGGACATTTAAGAATATCACTATTCTAGGGTTACAATTATGTTTATCACGTTACACAAAACCAAAATAACAAATGTAATTGCTGGATTAATGCCTTCATAAAATATCACGGCCAATGTGCAAAAATACAATCATCTCATGATTAGCTTTTGGGTACAACACTAACATGACCTACAAAGAAATCTAACCCAGATAAATGAATACTTAGCAAGGCTACTCCAAGCTCAACAAGGAGTCCAAGTAGCACAGATGGTACCACAGGAGCAGAATGGGGAAGTTGTTAGGAACAACTTAGTGAATGTTCCTTCTGAAAAAAATGAGGATGAAGAATTTGATAAAGATAAGGATAGAAGACATCCTAGAGGCAAAAGAACTAGGTTTAGGATTGGCCAATTGTCAAGGGCCAGTCACTCAAAAGTTAGGAACCTTAGTGAAAGAAGAGAAAGAAGAAGACCTAGAGAGCTTTAGGAGTCTGAAGGATCACAGAAGTCCAAGAGGCACGGAACTGAGGTTCTTGAGGGCTTTCACGATGTTAGATTGTTGGAGAGCTTTAAAGGCCTGAGACTCCACAATTTGATTGTAGAGCTGGACTAGAGAAAGCTGAGGAATGACTAAGATTCATTGAGAAAATGTTCGAGAAGGTGCATTTGAGCTTGACAAAAAAAGTATCTCTGGCTACCTATAATCTTGCAGGTAGTGCAGAAATGTGGCGGAGAAGTGTTAGAGAAAGGTATGCTGCCCAGAGAGGTGGAAGACCAGATCATAAGCTAGAAATGACATGGTATCAATTTACAAGGATGTTCCTAGACCAACAAGTGAGTGATGCCATCAAAGACCTAAAACAGGTTGAGTTTGACGCACTGAAACAAGACAACCTCAATGTTCTAGAATATGAACACAAGTTCACCCAACTTGTGAGGTATGCACCACAATACCATGAGTTGGAAGTACTTAAAGAAAAAAAGGTTTGTTAAAGGCCTTAGACCATATATTAGGTGAGCTGTTAGGCCTTTCATTGTCATTACCTATCATGATACTGTTTAGAAGGCTTTACTGGTGGAATAGGAAGAGTATGAAAGTAATGGTTTCCCAGTGGACCAGGAGAGACTAGCTAGGCTGGAAGGCTGTAGAAGCCAATGAAATGTTAAGACACTACCAAGGTTGCAAAACCTAGTATGGATGGCAAAGCCAAGAATAAGTTTGTTGGCCCAAGGTGTCCTCGATGCAAAAAATTCCATGGCAAAAAGCCATGTTACTTTGAGACACAAGCATGTGTCAGATGTGATTCTTTGGATCACTAGATTAAAAACTGCCCTTTGTTGCAAAGAAGAGGGCAATAGGAGCAAGGTGAAAATATGCCTAATATGCCAACTACCAGAGATGTTTAGCCAAGAGGTGCTCCAGCAGTACCAGGGCCACAACTGTAGAGAACTGGAAAAGTAATCCAAATTGACAAAGGGGAGACATCCAAACAAGGGACACTTAAATGTAACATTTATTTAAATGGTATGCCTATTAGTGCATTGTTTGATACTGGTTCCTTAGCGTCGATTATGTCTAGGAAGTTAGCTGAATCTATGAAATTGCCTCTTGAATTCATGCCTAACATATCATTAATAAGAATAGTAGGTAGTCAATGTCGTTTTGCTAATGAACTAGCTAAGAACTGTGAGCTAGTAGTAGCAAAGACTAAGATTGTGACTAATCTACTAGTGTTAAATATTCCAAAATATGATATTGTGTTAGGTATGAATTAGTTGGCTATGCATGGTATAAAGATTGGTTATGCTAAAAGAGAAATAACATTGCCTAATGATGAAGAGCATGCATTAGTGAATTCTAAAGAATTAGTGTATGAAATAAATCGTATGAAACTAGAAATGTTGGATGAAATTTCTATGATTTCTAAAGATAAATACTATGCATTAAATGATGTTGAGATTGAAGAAAAAGTTAGTAGGATACCTGGAGTGAAAGACTTTTGGAAATTCTGTCCTAAAGACTTGTTAGGTATCCTTCAAGAGAGATTGAATTTGAGATAAACTATATCCAGGAGCTACACCAATATCCAGACCTCTTTATAGAATGCCAGTCTAAGAGATGACTGGGCTTAAGAAACAACTTGATGAACTTCTTCAAAAGGGGTTCATAAGACCAAGTGTTTCCCCATGTGAAGCTTTTGTTCTCTTTGTAAAAAAGAATGGTGGGTCATTGAGACTGTGTATTGACTACAAAAAGCTGAATACTGTGACCATCAAGAATAAGTATCCACTCCCTAGGATTGAGGATCTATTTGATTAACTCAAGCGAGCAAAGATCTTCTCTAAGATTGATATTAGATTTGGGTACTTTCAGCTAATGGTAAAAGAAGAGGAGATACCCAAGATAGTATTTAGAACAAGATATGGACATTATGAGTACACAATCATGCCTTTCAGCTTGACTAATGCCCCTACTGTATTTACGGACTTGATGAACTGTGTGTTCAGACCATTCTTGGATAAGTTTGTAGTGGTGTTCATTGATGATATCCTAGTCTATTCCAAGTATGAAGGTGAACAAGAACATCACTTAAGAACTTTCTTGAACACATTGTTGGACAATCAACTGTATGCAAAACTTTCCAAATTTCAATCTTAGTTAAAGGATGTGTCTTTCTTAGGACAGATCATTGAGCAAACCCTGAAAATGGGAAAAACCTAAGACTATACAAGAAGTTAAAAGCTTCCTAGGACTAGAAAGCTATTACAAAAGATTTATGTCAAAATTTTCCATGATTGCTTTAGTTGTTACTCAGTTGGCCAAGAAAGGTCAAAAGTTTAAGTGGATCAAAAAGTGTGAAAAGAGCTTTCAGGAGCTAAAAAGTAGATTGATCCAAGCTTCAATACTGATTCTACCTCATCTAGGTAAGCCTTACATCATTTATATAGATGCATCTAGATCTGGGTTAGGATGTGTTTTAATGTAGGATAGGAATGTGATTGCTTGTGGGTCAAGGCAACTGAGACCTCATGAGCAAAACTATCCTACTCATGACCTAGAGCTTACTGTACTGATCTTTGCCATAAAACAATGGAGGCATTACCTATTGGGAAGCTCATTTGTGATATATACTGACCATAAAAGCCTAAAGTACCTACTCACTGAGAAAGAGTTGAACATGAGGCAAAGAAGATGGTTGGAGTATATCAAAGACTATGACTGTAGCATTGAGTACACCAAGGGCAAAGGCAATCCAGTGTAAGATGCCTTAAGTAGAAAGTACAATGATCTACTAAAAGGTGGATCCTTGGTAGATACTAGTGAGGAGAGTAGTTTGATATGTGTTTGGCATAAGTGGCAACAATGTGAAGAAGCACAAGTCTATACATTAACTATTCAGTTCGGGTGGATTAAGGAGATAAGAAAGCCATAAGAAGCAAACCCAAACCTGAAGAAGATTTTAGAAGAAGACAAAGGATCCTTGTATGAATCCTTTGCCAATAAGCAAAGGTTATTGTACTTCAGTGATATAATATATGTGCCTAGTAAGGAAGAACTAAAAAATGAGATACTTGAGGAAGCTCACACTAGCAAATTGAACATCCATCCTGGAAGTGAGAAGATGTTCAAAGACTTGAAGACACATTTCTGGTGGCAAAGATGAGAAGAGACATAGCCACATATGTCTCTAAATGTGCAAGATGCCAAAGAGTGAAGGTAGAGCACTAGAAACTAGCAGAAACATTACAGACTCTACCTATTCTAGCGAGGAAGTAGGGCAACATTACTGTGGATTTCCTAATTGGGTTGGCTATGACCAGATTAAAGGATGATACAATTTGGGTCATTGTTGATAGACTAACCAAGTGTGCGCACTTCTTGCCAATAAAAATCACATACTCACTGGAAAGCTTGACACAAATGTACATCAAATAGATAGTAAGATTGCATAGAGTGTCAGACTCCATAGTGTCAGATAGAGATCCTAGGTTTATAGGTAGATTTTGGAGTGCATTTCACAAAGCACTAGGAACCAAAATCCACCTGAGCACTACTTATCATCCTCAGACTGAGGGACAAACTGAAAGGGTGGTTCAGATACTTAAAGACATGCTCAGGACATGTATCTTGGATTTTAAAGGAAAATAAGACCAACATTTATATTTGGTGAAATTTTCCTATAATAACAATTATCAAAGAACCATTGGTATGGCACCATATGAAGCCCTTTATAGGAGAAGGTGCATGAAACCCCATTGTTAGGTAGAAGCCTCAAATAGGCTACAGTTAGGTCTAGAACTCGTTGAAAAAACAGCAAGCAAAATCAGGAAGATACAAGAAAGATTAAAGATAGCCAACGAAAGGGCCACTACTTATGTGAACAAAAGAATAAGAGACTTTGATTTTGAGGTTGGTGATAAAGTGTGGCTCAAAGTAGCACCAACCAAAGGTGGCAACAAATTTGGAAAAAGAAGTAAGCTAGCTCCAAGTTACATTGGCCCTTATGAAATACTAGAAAGGGTTGGCAAGGTAGCTTATAGGTTAGCTCTACCATCATGTATATCAAGTGTTCATAATGTTTTTCACATCAGTATGCTTAAGAAGTGTTTATTGGACACAAAGCATGCTAAAGTAGTTGAAGACATACAGTTAGAGCCTAATCTGACATATAAAAAAGAACCTATAGCTATCTTAGCTAAGGGTACTAAAAGGTTAAGGAAAAAATTGATTCCCATGGTTAAAATACAATAGTCACACCATTCTGAAAGATAAGTGACCTAGGAAATTGAGAAAAAAAATGCTGCAAGAGTATCTAGAAGAGTACCATAACCTAAAGGCAATTTCGGAGGACCAAAATTTTTAAGGGGAGGAAAAATGTTACACCATCACAAAATGGGAAAATTACAGCATAAAGACCTAAACTTATATCCTTTAATTTTCACCATAATGTATAAATTGTGAACTATAATGTATTCAATAGAGACTCCCTTAAGTGGCACATACACTAATTGTTTGGTGCTTATGAAAGCATTGATACATTGCTTAAGTTTCAGTTAACCTATGGACAAAATTGTAAGATTACAAAGGTTGGGTACTCAATTGCACAAATTTCCAAAGGTGGCTATGAAATGGACATGAATAGAATTCAAATAATTGTTGGGGACCAAAGTGCTCAAGGAGGCAAAGATTAGCATTGAATGCTTTTGGACATTTAAGGACCCAAGCGTCCTTAACTTTCATTAAAGTCATAATGACCATTGACTAAGGTAGTGGGAGGTCAAAAACCATCATTTTCCCATATCAAATAGCTGGCAAAAATGTTGTCCAAGTGTGGCTTGAATTTTGCAAAATTTGCAAGCATGCCATTACTAAAGATAAAGAAAGAAATAAAGCTAGAAAAAATCATTTTCAGCCATTTTTTGCCCCCAAATTTGACCTTTAGCTGTAAGCTTCACCTCTTTGAGCTCATGCACCATCCACCATAACCACATTACTGCAAACAATCAAATAAAAGTAAGAGAAAACAACCGAAGCATCAAGGAAGACCATACACCCTGGTTTTCAGGTTTACCTAAGGTTTATTGGATTTCCAACAAAAGGTAAGGGTTTATCAGGCAGAAAAAGGTAGGGTTTATCTGGGTTTCATGGCTATTTATTGTTCAATACTGATGTCCAAACATCCATGAAGCTAACACCCTAAGCATGGAAGAGAGCCAAGAGCTGAATGAACCAAGTTTAGGTTAAAAGGAAGATTGCACCTAGGGTTTCAGCTCTAAAGCTTTGGTGCTCTGTTATGGTAGTGAGATTGAGGTTTTTGAGAGCCCAAGTTAGTACTAACTAAGACCTAATGACCTCTTAAGACCAAGCTTTAGCTTGAGGAGGGCTGCCATAGTGATTATATAATGATTATGCCAATGGTTATGGACTAACCCTAATGTGTTATTGCTGCTACCATTATATATGTTTCTTGCTATGTTTGTTTGTGCAATTCAAGGATAAGAACTTATTAAGTTCTTCAAACGAACCTAACTCCCTTTTTGTCCATTTTGAGGAACACCTGAAAGGGAACTTTCAAACTAACACTTGTAGTTTGGGTTTTTCTGTGAAATTTTACGTACATAAACCTCAATATGTCTACTATTAAACTAGGGTGTTTCATGATTTTTAGAGCATAGTTACTAATTTGAGTGCCAGTACTTTCTACCTTGCACAACAGCTGCGTTTTGAAGTTTATGGAGTGGATTGTGTTTGTAAGGCTCTCCAAAAAGCTAGTGTATGTACCCAACTAAGCTAGGGGTATATGTATGATGCATCTATGCATCTAAATACACTGTGTAATTTGTACAGATGATATATAAAGCAATGAACTAATGTTTGACCTTGTAGGTGCAATTCTATCCATTTTCCAACATATGGGCTGTTTAGAAAGAAATTATGTTCGATGCTTATGGAATCAATTAAAATTTAAGAGAATGGCTTCCCTTTGTGTGTAAGACATGTATGGAACTACCCAAGTTGGCTTTGCACCTGGAAAGGAAGTTCATAAATTTTATGAATTTTTGTATGGGCATTTTGGTCATTAGTTGCACAAATTTGGTACCCTGTATTTGAATTGCCATAACTTACTATACATAACGAGTTTGGCTATCAAATTTTGACAACACTTAGAACACTTCAAGATGAAGAATTTGGCTATTGAATCATTGGATGTGGTGCCTTATAGCCAAATTTATAGATTGTCAAACTTGCCTAATTTTACTATGTACTGTTTATATGGTGAATTTTTCCTGGTTGAGTATAAAATCTCTAATTGTAAACTTTTATGGATCTAATGCCTCAAATTTGTTTCCTTATGAAGGTTTAAGTGTATTAAAGGAATTAAGACCTTTAGGACACAAGAGAAGAAAGGCAGAATTTGACTTGCTCACTATGTGAAAGTTTGGACACATTAAATGGGCGCCAAGTGCACTAATTGTGCATATGATGGTACATGCACTTAGGGATTTTACTCAATTTCTATATTAGCCAGGAATAAAGAATTTGGCTCTCATCATTACTTCCAGATGAAATTGCAAATGAATATCTGTGTGATGGTTGGACCAATATAAATTTATACATATAAAGACAAAAGAGGCCACTTAGGTAACATAGTGAGAATTGTTCTACTTGGCATATACAACATGCATTGCCTTAGCGCTCGAATACACTAAATTGTAAGGTTTTGGGAGCCAAGCAAGCACAGTGGAATGTAAACAAAACCTTCCAGGATCTAAGTGAAATGGGGTAAATCAGGTGCTCAAAATTTTATACCTAGCTCGGTTAAGATCTTTCACCCAATTGTTGAGTTGAATCACAAAACTTAAATAGTTCACATGTTCAAGCTCTCTATGGTAACCACACAAGCCTCTCAGGATCACCACATCTCCACCACATCCCTATAGATGAATTCCTCCTGCACTCGCAGTGCTAGCTCACGTCCTGCAAGGAATGGCAAAAGAAAAGTATGGCTAGAACTTTCAAAACTCTTTTAATTTTGTCCTTAAGGAGGCTAAGGCATGAGCTATGAATTTCTCACTATATGATGTATTTACAGTGAGACTCAATTCCCAAGCCTAATGGGTTTCAAAGCCCTAATCCAATTAAGCTTTAATTTCAAGCCTAATAATGGCTCAACCTTAAAGCCAATCATTAATATGAAATTATCATGAAACCAACACCAAACAATTCAGCCATGTACTTAAATAATCCAATTGGCCCTATGTATGTGACCGAATATGCTCCTATCATAGTAGCAATGATCATAAATCACATTTATGATCATAAATAATGAGTAAATAATGAGTGGTGTCTAGCAACACATCATTGCTACCCAAGTGAGAAGATTGTCAGTGATTAAACTAAACCTTTATGATCACCATCCGTATGTGCCATTGTCCTTTTGTCCAAGATATCAAGACTAAGCACGAGACATGAAATATGTCACTCTCGTATAGCCCAATCTTTGGTTTCTTGATTCCCAAGTAGGTGAACTTAAATTAATGACATTGATATCATATATCAAGTCATCGGAGCATGGCCAAGTGTTTCTAAGTCTCACTCTATCATGAGGCCCAAAGATATCACTCCCATTACATAGGAGGGACAAATCCCAAATCCCATCTTGATGACACAAAACACTCCACATGATATGTGACATACCTAATGACCACATTAATGTTCACTCAGTTACGAGTAATCAAAAGGAAATATCAAAGTATGTGACTCATATGTAGGGAACCTTGATGACCTTAGGTCAAAGAACTACATATACCATGATTACTATGAGAACCCCTTATGACACTCATATAACGATCCATGTAGCGTTTTTATGGTGGATCGGCCTAGTACACAAGTTCTCTAACTTGTACCCATATGTAAACTATATATCTCATATTAGTCTCCACATATGCTAGTCATTATGTATTATTGTCACCCACTCCACAATAAAACTAGACCAGGGACATTTAAGAATACTATTATTCTAAGGTTGTAATTATGTTTGATTAAGTCATACAGAAACAAAACAACAAACATAATTGCTAGATTAATGCCTCAGTAAAATATCTTGACTCAATGTAAAAAATGCAATCATCTCATGATTGGCCTTTAGGCATGACACTAACATAAATATGGTCACTGTAGTTAAGCACTCAGAGTGGTAACATTCACACTTTGTTTAGAGTGAAATTGAACATTAACAACTTTTTTAGACTAGAAACACTCATAACTTGTTAGGATTGTAGACATTCAAAACTTGTTTAGAATGAAATGAAAACACTCAAAACTAGTTTGGAACAGAAACATTCACAACTCATTTAGAATGAAATGAAAATATTCACAACTTGCTTGGAATATAAACATTTACAACTACTTTGGAATGGAAGCATTCGCCACTTGTTTTGGATGAAATGGAAACATTCATAACATGTTTGTTTTAGAAATATTCATAACTTGTTTGCAATAGAAACATTTACGGCTAGTTTTGAGTGGAAAAAAATAACAACTTATTTAGAATAAAATGGAAACATTCATAACTTGTTTAGAATGAAATAGAAACATTAACAACTTGCTTGGAATAGAAACATTCACTGCTAGTTTTGAATGGAAATAGTCACAACTTGTTTAGAATGAAACGGAAACATTCACAACATGTTTTGAATGGAAAGATTCACAACTTCTTTAAAGTGAAATTAAAACATTCACAACTTGTTTGGAACTAAAACATTCATAACTACTTTCAAATGAAGGCATTCATAGCCTATTTAGAAAAAAAATTTGAAACATTTAGAACTAGCATGGAATAGAAATAATCACAAGTTGTTTAAAATGAAAACGGGGCATTCAAAACACTTTAGAATGAAAACATTCACAACTTGTTTAGAATGAAATGGAAACATTCACACCATGCTTGGATTGAGAACGTTAAAAAAGTAATTAGAATGAAATGAAAGCATTCACAACTTGATTAGAATAGAAACATTAACAACTTCTTTGGAATGAAAACATTCCCAACTTGTTTACAATGAAATGGAAACTTTCACAGCTTGTCTGGAATAAAAAGATTCATAACTAGTTTGGAGGGGAAACATTCACAAGTTGTTTAGAATGAAATGGGAAATTTACAGTTTGTTTGGCATGGAAACATTCACAACATCTTTCAAATAGAAACATTCACAACATGTTTATAATGAAATGAAGTCACTCATAACTTATTTGGAATGGAAACATTCACAGCTTGGTTAGAATAAATAGAAAAATTTGAACTTGTGTGGAATAGAAACATTCATAACATGTTTGGAATGGAAACATTCACAACTTGTTTAGAATGAAATGAAAACATTCATAATTAGTTTGGAATGGAAACATAAGCAACTTGTTTCTAATAAAGATATTCACAACTTGTTTAGAATAAAATGGAAACATTCACAACTTGTTTGGATTTGAAACATTTACAACTTATTTGGAATGCAAACATTCACAACTTGTTTAGAATGAAATTGTAACACTAGTAGCTTGTTTGGAATGGAAACATTCACACATTGGTTAAAATACAATGGACAAATACAAATCTTGTTTGAGATGAAATGGAAATATTCACAACTTCTTTATAATAGAAATTCTCGCAACATATTTACAATGGAACTATTTACAAGTTGTTTCAAACAAAATGAAAACATTCAAATCCTGTTTAGCGTGAAATGAAAACATTTCCAACTTGTTCAGAATAGAAACATTAACAACTTGTTGGGAATTAAAACATTCAAAACTTGCTTTAAATAAAATGGAAGCACTCACAACATGTTTTGAATTGAAACATTCACAACTAATTTGTGATAGAAACATTCAGAACATGTTTAGAGTGAAATAGACAACTTACAACTTCTTTTAAGTAGAGATTTTTGCAACATGTTTTGAATGGAAACATTCACATCTTGCTTAGAATGACACAGTATCATTCATAACTTGTTTGGAATGGAAACATTCACAACTTATTTATGATCAAATGAAAACATCCACAACCTGTTCACAATGAAATGAAAACATTGATAAGTAGTTTGGAATCAAAACATTCACAACATTTTTGCAATGTCAACACTCACATCTTCTTTAAAATGAAATGGAAACATTCACAAACAGTTTGTAGTAGAAAAATTCATAGCATGTTCAAAATGAAATGGAAACATTCATATGTTTTCTAGATTAACATGGTAAGGTTCATTACTTGTTTAAAAAGAAATAGAAACGTTCACAACTTGTTTGGAATAGAATCACTCACAACTTGTTCGGGATCGAAACATTCACAACTTGTTTGCAAATATTCACAACTTGGGTTGAATAGAAACATTCGCAGCTGGTTTGGAATTGAAACATTTGAATCAATAGAAATATTCACAACTTGTTTAGAATAGGAATGCTCACAACATGTCTAGAACATAACCATTCACAATTTGTTTCGAGAAAAATGAAAACATTGAAAACCTGTTGAGAGTGAAATGAAAACATTCCTAACTTGTTTAGAATAAAAACATTAAAAACTTGTCAGGAATGAAAACACTAACAACTAGTTTTAAATAAAATGGAAACACTCACAACATAGTTTGAGTAGAAACATTCACAACTAGTTTGCGATAGAAACATTCAGAACATGTTTAGAGTGAAATAAAAAAATTATAACTTGTTTGGACAAGAGATATTTGCAACATGTTTTGAATGGAAACATTAACAACTTCCTTAAAATGACTTGGTATCATTCATAACTTGTTTGGAATGGAAACATTCACAACTTGTTTATGATTAAATCAAAACATCCACAACCTGTTCAGAATGAAATGAAAACACTGATAAATAGTTTGGAATGAAAACATTCACAACATTTTTGTGATGCCAACATTCACATCTTCTTTAAAATGAAATTGAAATATTCACAAACTATTTGCAATCTAAATTTTCATAACTTGTTCAAAATGAAAGGGAAACATTCATAAGTTATTTAGAATAAAATGGAAATGTTCATAAGATGTTTAAAATGAAATAGAAACATTCACAACTTGTTTGGAATAGAAGTACTCATAACTTGTTTCGAATGGAAACATTCACAACTTGTATGGAATCAAAACATTCACAACTTTTTTAGAATGAAATGGAAATATTCATAACTTGGGTGGCACAAAAACATTCACAACTTGCTTGGAATTGAAACATTTGCATTAATAGAAATATTCACAACTTGTTTGGAATAGAAATACTCGCAACATGTCTAGAATGTAACCATTCACAAGTTGTTTCGAACAAAATGAAAACATTGAAAACCTGTTTAGAGTGAAATGAAAACATTCCCAACTTGTTTGGAATAAAAACATTAACAACTTGTCCAGAATGAAAACATTAACAACTAGTTTTAAATAAAATAGAAACACTCACAACTTGTTTTGAGTAGAAACATTCACAACTAGTTTGGGATAGAAACATTCAGAACATGTTTAGAGTGAAATAGAAAAACTACAACTTGTTTGGAGTAGAGATATTTGCAACATGTTTTGAATGGAAACATTCACAACTTGCTTAGAATGACATGGTATCATTCATAACTTGTTTGGAATGAAAAGATTCACAACTTGTTAATGATCAAATGAAAACATCCACAACCTGTTCAGAATGAAATGAAAACATTGATAAGTAGTTTGGAATCAAAACATTCACAACATTTTTCATTCACAACTAGTTTGGAATGAAATGGAAACAGTCACAACTAGTTCGGAATGGAAACATTCACAACATTTTTGACATGGGAACATTCACAGCTTGTTTGGAAAAGAATCATTCATAACTAGTTTGGAGAGGAAACATTCTGAACTTGTTTTGGAAAAAATGGAAACTTTCACAACTCTTTTTTTATAGAAACATTCACAACTTGTTTGGGGAAACATTAACAACTTGTTTAGAATGGAATGGAAGCATTCACAACAAGATTAAGAATGAAATGAAGATATTTACACTAAGTAGAAATTGAGAATGAAGTGGAAACATTCACACCCGATTTTGAAAGAAACGGAACTAACTTCTATCAACGTCGTTGAACATGAACATGCGAAAATCATTCTACGACTAGTTGTTTGAGACAAGAATTGGCAAAATTTTCAGAATATCTAGTTGATATAATATGAAACAGTCAGCGAATTGTTATTGGAACAACAAATCAAATCGACACCTGCACAACGAGAATGGGATGCAAATTCAACATTGCCCCACGTTTTATTACCTATGGATTAGCTAGTGGTAATTAGTATCAGCAACATTTGATTTGGAATTGAGAATGGAACGACCATTCGATAGCATGTTTTGGAGATGAAATGGAAACATGCGAGAATTACTTAACGTTTTTTAAGGGATCGATAATTGATTATGCGTTGCTACGGGAAGGCCTGATAGTGGGAATGGATATTGAAAGCGATCAAATTCGTAAAATAGTATAGAAATGATGTCGTAAAACTATCAGAAGTAGGTTGCAGAATAGACCGAGGAAACACGTGGACAGAGTCTAGTGTCGTAATAGAATGGCATAACTATTCACTACCAAGTATTGGTAATGATAATAGGAAATTCCTTCACCAACCTTGAAATGCGGAATGATAATGAAGACATTCGACAAACAAGATTTAGATTGATAACTAATGGAATTACAGTCATAGCTTTCTTGCTTGATGGAATGACAAATGCCGAAACATTCACAAGCAATGTTTGGACTAAAAAATGGAAACATTCGCAAATCTAGTTTGGACTGAATGGAAAGCCACATTCAAAAACTGCATATACAATGGCAATGGGAACATTAATAAGTAAAGATTCAAAGGTTTAGGAATGCGGCTATTCAGAACTAGTTATTGGAATAAGAATAGTGGAAACTAGTCACATATTAGGTTGCGACAGAAATGGATAGCATTCACAGATCTAGTTCAGAAGTCAAGTTGGCATAACATTCCAGATACGTAGTTGTTAGAAGATGAGAAATGGGAAACTAACCATTTACAACCTTTTGTGCGAGTGATAATGGAAACAGTCACAACTTAAGGTGTTGTGATTTAACAGGTGTTGCACTAGTTCGTGGGGAACAATCTGTTGGAATTAAAAATTGTGAAACAATCCGCATGAGAGGGGGAGTAGGGAGGGGAAGGACAACAAATGGATTGTGATGTGAAGTAGACGAATAGTCGACACGTATTTTTGAACGTCATGTGACACATTCACCACTGGACGCGGAAAGAAGGGGAAAACCATTAACAACGAGTTGAGACTTAAAAGGGGGAGAACATTCGACAACAAGTTGTGAATGATTGGGTTATCATTGCATAACTAGGTGTTAGGTGAATGAATGGTGAAACAGTTCACATGAACAAGTTTAGGTAGTGACCGTTAACCGATTCAACAATAACTGTGCTAATGGAAATGAATAGGATAACAATCATCTACAATGTTAGGCGAGTGTAAATTGCGAAAACATAATCAAAATCGAGATTTGCGATGAGTTAATTGTAGACTCGGTACGGATCTGGGCATTGAAACATAGGAAAGCATTCACATACATAGTTTGGGGAATGAACTTGAACATTACAGTATGATTATTCACAAGCCTAGTAATGTTTGGAATGAGAAATTAGTATGGAATCCGATTGTGAGACGAATTCACAAGCTTTTGAAATGCGCAACATAGAATGGGAACCCCTCACGGACTTATCTATGCAGACTGAATATGGAATATATGCAGTTTCATCTTAACTATTGTGTGAGAAGAAATGCGAACCAGTTACCAACTAGTTTGCAATGCACTGAATAGGAAACAAGCGTAATATGTTTGTGCCGAATGCAAATCAGGAACTACTACACGAACATGACGTTTTTTTGAGGGACCTGTAAAGTGGTTAATACAGCGTACCGAAAAGAACGACTTTAGATGATGATAACGGAAACACTCGATAACTACTAAAAGATAGCACTGTAAATGCAAACGTTTCATCGGAGTTTTAAATGGAATAACAAACATTCACACTTGTGTGTGTGTGTAATGGGAAGCATTCACGATACTAAGCTTTGCCGAATGCGCAATTGGAAACATTTATGAAAAGTTTGAAACCTTCACAAAGTGTGAATCCTATTACACAGACATAGTTTTGGTGTAAGAATGCCGACACAGTTCTAGACATTAATTTGGAGTGAAGGTGACAACATTCAGCGAATATAGTTGAATGGAATGAATGATTCACTAATATTTTAAGTACGGAAATACGGAAAATCATTCCAACAACGAGTTTGAGAATGAAGTGGATACCTTTCACCAAC
Organism: Aquilaria sinensis; assembly: GCA_005392925.1. NCBI lineage: Eukaryota > Viridiplantae > Streptophyta > Magnoliopsida > Malvales > Thymelaeaceae > Aquilaria > Aquilaria sinensis. Next base: position 756,988 of record SMDT01002892.1, on the reverse strand, counting down.
AACGGTATGGGGAAATTGAAATTGGCAGCCACATACATTCTAAACAAGTTTGAACCCGAGATGAAAATTGAAACTCACATCACACTATAGTTGGTAAAGAAATGTGCCACAACAGTCACAACTATCTGCATGGAATTCGTAAATGGACTAACAGATCACATAATTGTATATGCGCAAGAAGGTGCCAAACAGGGGAACTCACTCCCAGGGGTGTATGAGAATTGATGATTGGTACGACAATCAACAATGTGTAGTCTGGAATGACATGCGAATACATATTCAACAAGTTCTGAACGCAATGAGTAATTGGAAACATTCACAAACAAGTTTGGAATTGTAATGCGAAATCATTCAAAACTTCTATGGACAAGAGGAATGTAAAACCGAAGTTACGAACTAGAGCACTGTTTGATTTGCACATAGAATGGAAACATTACACAACTGGTGTGGAAAAGAGTGGGAAACGTTCACAGTTTGTTTGTATTGAAATGAACCTTCCACAAGTAGTTTTGGAATTATATGGACATAATCCACAATTCGTTTGGAATTAAATGGAAGCATTCGACAACTTGTTTGGAATACAAAACGTAAACATTCACAAGTAGGTTAAAATGATCGGAAACATTAACCATTAGTTAGGCATAACATAGGACACAGTAACAACTTAAACTAAGTTTTAGAATGAAATGGAAACATTCACAACAAGTTTAGAATGAAATGGAAACGTTCACAACTTGTTTGAAATGAAATAGAAACATTCACAACACTTTCTGGAATGAAATGGAAACATTCACAACCCTACGTTTGGAATGAAATGGAAACATTAACAACTATTTTTGAATGAATTAAAAGAAACATTTGCAACTTGTTTTGAATGAAATGGAAGCATTCACAACCTGTTTGGATGATTTGATGTGGAAACATTCAAGAACATGTTTGAGAATGAAAAGGAAACATTCACAACTAGTTTGGAAGTAAGATCAGGGAAACATCCGCAACTAGATTTGGAATGAAATGGAAAACATTCACAACTTGTTTAGATATGAAACGGAAACATTCACAACTTGTTTGGAACATTCACATGGGTGGTAAATTCAAACAAAAATAGTTTGGAATGAAATGGAAACAATACACAACTTGTTTAGAATGAAATGGAAACATTCACAACTAGTTTGGAATGTTAAATGGAAACATTCACAATAGGTTTGGAATGAAATGGAAACATTCACAACTAGTTTGAATGAAATGGAAACATTCGCAAATAGTTTGAAATGCAATAAAAACCACAACTGGAAAAATGGAAACATTCACAACTTGTTTGGATTGAAACGGAAACATTCACAACTTTTTTGAATGAAATAAAAACATTCACAACAAGTTTGTTTACAACTACTCTGAAATTAAATGGAAACATTCACAACATGTTTGGAATGAAATGGAAACATTCACAACAACTTTGGAATGAAATGGAAACATTCAGAAATGGAATGGAAACATTCAGAACTTGTTTGCGATGAAATGGAAAAATTCAGAACTAGTTTTGAATGAAATGGAAAAATTCATAAATTGTTTGGAATGGAATGGAAACATTCATAATCAGTTTGGAATGAAATGAGTTCAGAACAAGTTTGGAACAAATAACATTCACGGGTTGTTTGAAGAATGAACAAGTGGAAACATTCACAACTTGTTTTGGAGAGACTATGGAAACATGTCATACCTCAGTCATTTACAATGCAATGGAAAAATCACAACTTGTTTTAGAATGAAATGGAGAAACTCACAACTAGTTTGGAATGAAATGGAAACATTCACAACTTGTTTGGAATGAAATGGAAACATTCACAACTTGTTTGGAATGAAATGGAAACATTCACAACTAGTTTGGAATGAAATGGAAACATTCACAACTAGTTTGGAATGAAATGGAAACATTCACAACAAGTTTGGAATGAAATGGAAACATTCACAACTAGTTTGGAATGAAATGGAAACATTCATAACTAGTTTTGGAATGAAATACAAACATTCACAACAAGTTTGGAATGAAATGGAAACATTCACAACAAGTTTGGAATGAAATGGAAACATTCACAACTAGTTTGGAATGAAATGGAAACATTCACAACTAGTTTGGAATGAAATGGAAACATTCACAACTAGTTTGGAATGAAATGGAAACATTGACAACAAGTTTGGAATGAAATGGAAACATTCACAACTAGTTTGGAATGAAATGGAAACATTCACAACTTGTTTGGAATGAAATGGAAACATTCACAACTTGTTTGGAATGAATTGGAAACCTTCACAACTGTTTAGAAACTGGAACAACCCATAACTAGTTTGGAATGAAATGGCAAACATTCATAACTTGTTTGGAAGGACATGGATTCTCATTCCAGAACTAGTTTGGAATGAAATGGAAACATTCACAACTTGTTTTGGAATGAAATGGCAACATTCACAACTTGTTTGGAATGAAATGGAAACACTCACAACTAGTTTGGAATGAAATGGAAACATTCACAACCTGTTTGGAATGAAATCTAAACAATCACAACAAGTTTTGGAATGAAATGTGAAACATTCACAACATCTGTTTGGAATGAAACATGGAAAAACATTCACAACTAGTTTGGAATGAAATGGAAACCATTCAAAACTTGTTTGGAATGAAATGGAAAACATTCACAACAAATTTTGAATGAAATGTGCAACATTCCAAACTAGTTTGGAATGAAACTGAAACATTCACAACTAGTATGGAATGAAATAGAAACATTCACAACAAAGTTTGGAACGAAACGGAATTCATTCACAACTAGTTTTGGAATGAAATGGAAACATTCCCAACTTGTTTGGAATGGAAATAAGAAAGCATTCCCAAGTAGTTGGCTAGTGGTATGGAAAACATTCCAAACTTCCTGTGGAATGAATATGGAAACATTCCAAACTGGGTTGTGAGTGAAATGGAAACATTCTAAACTAATGTGGAATGAAATGGGACCATTCACAACTTGTTTGGCAATGAAATGGTGAAGGTGTCCCCCCCAGTTTCGAAGTGAACTTGTGAAACACATTACAACTTCATTTGAATGAAATGGAAACCAGTTACTAGCAAGTTTGTCATGCCATGGAAACATTTACAATAGTTTGGCATGGAAGAGCGAAACACACCGAACTTGTTTGGAATGAACATGAGAATTCATTCATGACCAACGGAATTTGGAATGAGAATGGAGGAACATTCACAACTTAGTTCGATTGAATGGAAATGGAAACATTCAAAACCTGTTTGGAAATGTCGAAATTGAAGAGAAACATTCCACAACTTGTTTGGAATGAATGGATTAGAATGGAAACATCCAGTTCAACACTAGTTGAGTTGAATGAAATGAGAAACATTCACAACAATTGTTTGTGAAAGAAATGGAAACATTCACAACTTGTTTAGAATGGAATCGAAACATTCATAACTAGTTTGGAATGAAATGGATTTCATTCACAAACTAGTTTGGAATGATAATGGATAGGATTCCCAACTGGTTGTCAAGACACGGGAACCAAGTTCACAACTTGTTTGGAAGTGCAAGGTGAAACATTCACTCACAAAACAATTTGGATTGTGGTGGAACATTCCAAACATGTTTGGAATGGCCCTGGATTTCATTCCGCCCCCTTTTGGACTCCACTGGAAACCTCCAAAAATTGTTTGGAATGAGGGGGTCGCATTCACCCATTCCCCACCCAAATTCTGAATGCCCTAAAAGCCTTTCACAACACCTTCTTGCAATGGGGTAATGGCAACATTCACAACAATGTGTGGAATGACCTCGACCCCATTCCCTACTACCTTTTTTGCGAATGAAATGCACACAACCCACACAACTAGTTTGGATTGAACTGGAAACTAGTTCACAATGGGTTTGGGGTGAAACTAGGAAACATTCACAACGGAAACATTCCACATCTAGTTTGTGAATGGAATGGCAACATTCAAACCCTGTTAGGCCTGAACATGGAAATTTCATTCACAACTTGTTTGGAATGACATGGAAACAGGATAAAATGGAAACATTCCAAACTTGTTTGGAATGAGATGGAAACATTCCAAACAAGTTTGGAAGGAAATGGAACCGTTCACAACTTCTTTGGAATGAAATGGAAACATTCACAACAAGTTTGGAATGAAATGGATTACATTCACAACAAGTTTGGAATGTGATCAATGTGAATGTTTCCATTCATAAACTAGTTGAATGGAATGAAATGGGAACCTTCCAAACTAGTTGTGAATGAAATGGCCACATTCCAAACTAGTTTGTGAATGAATGGAAATATTTACAAATTGTTTGTGAATGAAATACGACACATTCACGTAAAAATGTTTGGAATCTAAATGGACACACCTCACAAAAGGTGGGCAAGTTTGAAATGGAAAAATTCACAACTTGTTTCGAGCGAAATGGAAACAAGTTCACAACTGTTTGGAGGGCATTGAAACTCATTCAAAACTAGTTTGGAATGACATGGAAAACATTCACCCACATGTTTGGAATGAAATGGAAAAAATTCGACAACCCTAGTTTGGAATTGAATGAAAAACATTCACTCAACTAGTTTGGAATGAAATGGAAACATTCACAACTTGTTTGGAATGAAATGGAAAGCATTCACAGCTAGTTTGGAATGCATTGGAAAACATTCATTACTAGTTTTGGAATGAACATGGAGAACATTCATCAAAAAGTTGTCGAATGTCCGGATGACATTCACAACTTGTTTGGAATGAAATTGAAACATTCACAAACTAGTTTGGAATGAAATGGAAACATTCACAAGTCACAACAAGTTTGGAATGAAATGGAAACATTCACAACTAGTTTGGAATGAAATGGAAACATTCATAACTTTTTTCGAATAGGATGGAAACACGTTCACAACAAGTTGTTTGGAACGAAATGGAAACATTCACAACTTGTTTGGAATGAATAAGGAAACATTCAAACCAGTGTGTTTGGAATGAAATGGAAACATTCACAAGTAGTTTGGAATGAAATGGAAACATTTCACAACCTAGTTTGGAATGAATGGAAACATTCACAACTAGTTTATTGGAATGAAATGGAAACATTCACAACTAGTTTAGAATGAAATGGAAACATTCACAACTTGTTTGGAATGAAATGGAAACATTCACAACATAGTTTGGAATGAAATGGAAACATTCACAACTAGTTTGGAATGAAATGGAAACATTCACAACTTGTTTGGAATGAAATGGAAACATTCACAACTTGTTTGGAATGAAATGGAAACATTCACAACTTGTTTGGAATGAAATGGAAACATTCACAACTTGTTTGGAATGAGATGGAAACATTCACAACTTGTTTTGGAATGAAATGGAAACATTCACAACTAGTTTGGAATGAAATGGAAACATTCACAACTAGTTTGGAATGAAATAGAAACATTTACAACTTGTTTGGAATGAAATGTAAACATTCACAACTAGTTTTGAATGAAAAGAAACATTCACAACTAGTTTGGAATGAAATGGAAACATTCACAACTTGTTTGGAATGAAATGGAAACATTCACAACTTGTTTGGAATGAAATGGAAACATTCAAAACTAGTTTGGAATGAAATGGAAACATTCACAATTTGTTTGGAATGAAATGGAAACATTCACAACTAGTTTGGAATGAAATGGAAACATTCACAATAGGTTTGGAATGAAATGGAAACATTCACAACTAGTTTGGAATGAAATGGAAACATTCACAACTTGTTTGGAATGAAATGGAAACATTCACAACTAGTTTGGAATGAAATGGAAACATTCACAACTTGTTTGGAATGAAATGGAAACATTCACAACTAGTTTGGAATGAAAAGGAAACATTCACAACTTGTTTGGAATGAAATGGAAACATTCACAACTTGTTTGGAATGAAATGGAAACATTCACAACTTGTTTGGAATGAAATGGAAACTTTCACAACTTGTTTGGAATGAAATGGAAACATTCACAACTTGTTTGGAATGAAATGGAAACATTCACAACTAGTTTGGAATGAAATGGAAACATTCACAACTAGTTTGGAATGAAATGGAAACATTCACAACTTGTTTGGAATGAAATGGAAACATTCACAACTTGTTTGGAATGAAATGGAAACATTCACAACCTGTTTGGAATGAAATGGAAACATTCACAACTTGTTTGGAATGAAATGGAAACATTCACAACTAGTTTGGAATGAAATGGAAACATTCACAACTTGTTTTGGAATGAAATGGAAACATTCACAACTTGTTTGGAATGAAATGGAAACATTCACAACTTGTTTGGAATGAAATGGAAACATTCACAACTTGTTTGGAATGAAATGGAAACATTGACAACTTGTTTGGAATGAAATGGAAACATTCACAACTAGTTTGGAATGAAATGGAAACATTCACAACTTGTTTGGAATGAAATGGAAACATTCACAACTTGTTTGGAATGAAATGGAAACATTCACAACTTGTTTGGAATGAAATGGAAACATTCACAACTAGTTTGGAATGAAATGGAAACATTCACAACCATAGTTGGAATGAAATGGAAACATTCACAACTAGTTTGGAATGAAAACATTTAACAATAGAAATGGAAACATTCACAACTAGTTTGGAATGAAATGGAAACATTCACAACTAGTTTGGAATGAAATGGAAACATTCACAACAAGTTTGTGAATGAAATGGAAACATTCACAACTTGTTTGGAATGAAATGGAAACATTCACAACTTGTTTGGAATGAAATGGAAACATTCACAACTAAGTTTGGAATGAAATGGAAACATTCACAACTTGTTTGGAATGAAATGGAAACATTCACAACTTGTTTGGAATGAAATGGAAACATTCAGCAACTTGTTTGGAATGAAATGGAAACATTCACAACTTGTTTGGAATGAAACAAACATTCACAACTAGTTTGGAATGAAATGGAAACATTCACAACTAGTTTGGAATGAAATGGAAACATTCACAACTAGTTTGGAATGAAATGGAAACATTCACAACTAGTTTGGAATGAAATGGAAACATTCACAACTTGTTTGGAATGAAATGGAAACATTCACAACTTGTTTGGAATGAAATGGAAACTTTCACAACTTAGTTTGGAATGAAATGGAAACATTCACAACTTGTTTGGAATGAAATGGAAACATTCACAACTAGTTTGGAATGAAATGGAAACATTCACAACTTGTTTGGAATGAAATGGAAACATTCACAACAACTTTAGAATGAAATGGAAACATTCACAACTTGTTTGGAATGAAATGGAAACATTCACAACTAGTTTTGAATGAAATGGAAACATTCACAACTTGTTTGGAATGAAATGGAAACATTCACAACTTGTTTGGAATGAAATGGAAACATTCACAACTTGTTTGGAATGAAATGGAAACATTCACAACTTGTTTGGAATGAAATGGAAACATTCACAACTTGTTTGGAATGAAATGGAAACATTCACAACTTGTTTGGAATGAAATGGAAACATTCACAACTTGTTTGTTATGAAATGGAAACATTCACAACTTGTTTGGAATGAAATGGAAACATTCACAACTAGTTTGGAATGAAATGGAAACATTCACAACTTGTTTGGAATGAAATGGAAACATTCACAACTTATTTGGAATGAAAATGAAACATTCACAACTTGTTTGGAATGAAATGGAAACATTCACAACTTGTTTGGAATGAAATGGAAACATTCACAACTTGTTTGGAATGAAATGGAAACATTCACAACTTGTTTGGATTAAAATGGAAACATTCACAACTTTTTTGGAATGAAATGGAAACATTCACAACTTGTTTGGAATGAAACAGAAACATTCACAACTTGTTTAGGAATAGAAATGGAAACATTCACAACTTGTTTTGAATGAAATGGAAACATTCACAACTGTGTTTGTACCCAAAAGGAAACATTCACATGATTATTTGGAATGAACATGGAAACATGACATTTTATTTGGACATTAATCCAAACATTATGTTAGTTGTTTTGTTTCTGCGTAACGTAATAAACACAATTATAACCTTATAATAACGATAATCTTAAATGTCCCTGGTCTAGTATTATCGTGGAATGGATTATGGAATACATAACAACTAGCATATATGGAATGGAAACATGAGATATGTAGTCTACATAATGGGTAACAAGTTCGAGAACTTGTGTACTGGACCGACCCACCATGAGAACGGTACATGGATCGTTATATGAGTGTCATAAGTAATTCTCATAGTGATCATGGTATATTAGTCCTTTGATCTAAGATCATCAAGGTTCCCTACATGTGTCACATACTGAAATACTTTCCTTTGTTTGCTCATAACTGAGTGAACTTGAAGGAGGTCATTTTGTATGTCATATATCATGCGGAGAGTTTTGCATAATCAAGATGGAAATTTTCACCGCCAATGTAACGAGAGTGAAATCATCGGGCCCCTTGATAAAGTGAAACTAAGAAACTATTCATGGCCACGCTTGGATTTGTTGACATACGATATCAATGTCATCAGTTTAAGTTAGTCTACTCTGTAATCAAGACAACAAAGATTGGGCTATACGTGAGTAATTCATTCCATTTATCGTGCTTAGTCTTGATATATTGGACAACTAGGGACAATGGCATATACGGATAATGATCATAAAGGTTTAGTCGAATGACCGACAATCTTGTCACTTGGGTAGTTTAGAATGTGTTGCTAACATTCACAACGCTTTGCTTATGATCATAAATGTGATTTATGATCATTTGGAATGACATGGTAAAAGCGTATTGGGTCGTTTACATAAAGCCTATTTGGATTATTTGAGTGCAACCTAATTTATTTGGGCTATGGAAATATTCATGAACTATTTTGTATTAATAAATGGAAACAAGTTCACAATTATTAAGTTTGAAATGAAATATTAATTGGATTCACAACCAGTTTGAAACCCATTAGGCTTGGAAGTTGAGTCTCACCATAAATACATCATATAGTGAGAAATTCGAAGCTCTTGCCCTAACCTCCCAAGAGGTGAATAGCCACAAACATTCATTTCAATTGTTCCTTGGAGGACGCAAGCATTCACTACGGGCACAAGAGAAACGCAAACTACTGGGATGTGTTTGGAGGCATGGTGATCATTCACAACTCGTTTGGATACCATAGAGAGGTTGAACATGTCAACTGGAAATTCAGGATTTGTGATTCGACTCAACAGTTGGGTGAATGATCTCAACTGAAATTAGGTATGAAACATAGTTTGAAATGAAATTTAACATTCACAACTTAGTTTGGAGGGAAATGGAAATATTCCGTTGTGCTTGTTTGTTTGGAAACCCTACAGTGGAAACATTCACTAACTAGTTTGGAATGAAATGGAATATTCACAACTTGTTTTGGAATGAAATGGAAACATTCACAACTTGTTTGGAATGAAATGGAAACATTCACAACTTGTTTGGAATGAAATGGAAACATTCACAACTTTTTTAGAATGAAATGGAAACATTCACAACTAGTTTAGAATGAAATGAAATTCATTCACAACTAGTTTTGGAATGAAATGGAAACATTCACAACTAGTTTAGAATGAAAACATTCACAACTTGTTTGGAATGAAATGGAAACATTCACAACTAGTTTGGAATGAAATGGAAACATTCACAACTAGTTTGGAATGAAATGGAAACATTCACAACTTGTTTGGAATGAAATGGAAACATTCACAACTAGTTTGGAATGAAATGGAAACATTCACAACTTATTTGGAATGAAATGGAAACATTCAGTGGCTTGTTTGGAATGAAATGGAAACATTCACAACTTGTTTCGAATGAAATGGAAACATTCACAACTTGTTTGGAATGAAATGGAAACATTCACAACTTGTTTAGAATAAAATGGAAACATTCACAGCTAGTTTGGAATGAAATGGAAACATTCACAACTTGTTTGGAATGAAATGGAAACATTCACAACTTGTTTGGAATGAAATGGAAACATTCACAACTTGTTTGGAAATGGAAACATTCACAACTAGTTTTGGATGAAATGGAAACTTTCACAACTAGTTTGGAATGAAATGGAAACATTCACAACTAGTTTGGAATGAAATGGAAACATTCACAACTAGTTTGGAATGAAATGGAAACATTTCCACAAAACATTTGTGAATGAAATGGAAACATTTTTTACACTCTTTGTTTTGAATGAAATGGAAATTTTCACAACTCCTTGGAATGAAATGGAACTCTTGATGTAGGACTAAAACTTGTATTTAATGAAATGGAAACTATGGACAACTTATTGGTCTCTTTTGGGTGGTAGGTAGAGGTTTACATGGAACACGCTAAGAATGTGAGTGCCATGGGGAATAAAGACATTTCACAACCTGTTTGGAATGAAATGGAAACACTCACAACTAGTTTGGAATCTAAACATTCACAACTTGTTTATAATGAAATGGAAACATTCACAACTTGTTCGAAAGAAAAACATTAAGAACTTGTTTGAAATGGAAACATTCACAACTTGTTTAGAAAGAAATGGAAATGTTTAAACGTTTTTTAGAATGAAATTGAAACATTCAAAGTCAATTCAGATTTAGAATGAAAACATTCACAACTAGTTAAAATGGAAAATTCACAACTCATTTACAATGGAAACATTCATAACTTGGTTGGAATGAAAACATTCACAACCAGTTTAGACTAAAATGAAAACATGCAAAACTTCTTTGGAATGAAAACATTCATAACTTGTTTATAATGAAATGCAAAATACCACAACTTCTCTGGAGTCTAAACATTCACAAGTTATTTGGAATAGAAACATTCACAACAAGTTTAGAATAAAAACATTCACATGTTGTTTAGAATGAAATGGAAACGTTCACAACTGGTTTGGAATAAAAATAGTCACAAGTTGTTTTGAATGAAAACATTCAAAACTTGTTTGGAATTGAAACATCCATAAGTAGTTAAGAATGAAATGGAAACATTCACAACTTGTTTAGAATGAAATAAAAACACTCACAACTTGTTTAGAATGGAAACATTCATAACTTGTTTGGAATTAATTGGAAATATTTGCAACTTGTTTGTAATGGTGACATTCATAACTTTTTTGGAAACAAAACATTCACAACTTATTTAAAATGAAATGGCAACATTCACAATTAGTTTGGAATGGAAACATTCACAACTTGTTTAGAATGAAATGAAAATGTTCACAACTTATATGGAATGGAAACATTCCTAACTTGTTTAGAATGATATGAAAACATTCACAACTTGTTTTGAATTAAAACGTTTACAACAATTTATTTAGAATGAAGTGGAAACATTCATAACTCATTTAGAATGAAATGAAAGTATTCACAACTAGTTTCGAATGGAAATGTTCATAACTAGTTTGGAATGAAAGCATTTACAGCATGTTTGGGATGAAATGGAAACATTCACAACTTATTTTTTATTTGAATATGGAAGGCACACTCAAGGATCCATTGAAGATAGCTAGTGGACCAACAACAAGGAATGAAGCTAATGGGATGGCTCAAGCACTTCATGCTTTTGCCACTTCCTATTTCATGGAGGATGAACTTGGATTTTTACATGGAGACATTGGAACATCCTATATATTTTCTTCGAATGATGGCACAACATGGAATAGCCTTTTGGAGTGTGAAGACACAAGAGACGCAAAGGAGCCTATGCATGCACCCCTAGAAAGCCCATTTGGTGTCCCAACAAGCCAATTATTCATACAGCCAAATGTTATGTTCCTTAAAGCTTCCAAACACCTCTACACATCCTAAATGGAAGCCTTAACTTGAACAAACTAAAAAATATAGCTCAAAACTAAGAGGCCCAAGCATGAACCCCAATTGACACAAAAAGTGCACCTAAGAGCTCACTTTGGAGGTTTTGAGTGCTAGTTCATTTACAAAGGCTTTTTTTGTTATTTTATAGTTTAATTCTATTATTTATGTCATTATTTAGATTTGAATTTCATTTGGAGTACATCATAATTAATTAGGCCGAATTTCCCACATGTTTATGACAAAACCAAATTCAGAGTCCTAGTTTGACTAGGTTTGCTTGTTCCAGTTAGGTTTAGGGTTCCTACAAGTTGTGTGGCCCCTTAACCCTATTTTTATAGAATATGAATAAGCTTATTTTATGGTTCTAAACATAAAGGTTTCATTGCTTAGTAATACTGCTTTTTGAGAGCCAACTCTCTTGAGTTCTTGGTGAACTTACCCCAATGCACAAGGAAGCTAGTTTATTTTGTGTTCTTTATACTTCTTCCTTCTAACCATAGGTTGGCTAGGTTTGGGGGTCAAATTCTAGTCTCTTGGAGTGTTGTTTTAGAACTTGTTAGCATCTTGGGTGCATTTCTTGGTCCTTATACCAACAAGGTTCACATCAAGTGGTATTAGAGCCGTAAGTTCCAAACCGAGGACATACCCTGTGTTTCTTGTTTCTTTCTCTATTTATTTGAATTTTTTCAATTTTTATCTTCTTTCTCCCATTATAATTTGTTCCTTTGAGTTTTAGGTCCTTTTAATTCATTCCTTGCATCTATATTAAGAAAAACACCAAAAAATGATCAACATGCACCATTTGCATCCATTGTTATTTCTTTCAGTTATCTTTGTGTTCAGAAGAATTTTTCTTCTTTCCTTTTGTTCCAATTCATTGTTTCCTTCATACTTATCTCATTCTAATCTGTGTAAATTATTTCATGTTAATCCAAGTTGATGCCCTACGGCATCATCGTTGTGCAACTTGGTGAGCCTGGAGCAGTAACTTTCGGTGAGAGGATGCCTGGATGAGGAACCTCCGGTGGGAGAAGGATTGCAAGGACTCAGAAAAGCAAGGGTTAGGAGCTCCCCAGAGTGTTTTTCCAGGGAAGGAGTCTCCGATGCCCAAGTCAATGTTTGAAGGTAAAGGGTAAGTAAGGAGTAGAGAGATTCTTCCTTGGAATGGGGGGTTCCCCTTACCTGGGGCGCTTCCCGAATATTTATAGGCAGATGAATAGGAAAAGTTCATTTGCCACAGTTTGCCCAAATTGTGAGATGTGTTCTGTCGGATGCGGTCTGTACTTTCGGGGAGAGGGGGAGCTTATTGCCGACCATAGGCTGCCTGGCCAGGAGCCTAGGTCGTACAAGGGCTACGTGTCAGAGCATGTTTGACGGCAGCGTGTCAGGGGCTGTACGAGTACGGTGTTTCAGAGACTCCTCAGCCGTTTCATCATACGCTCACGTGGCCTTTTCGGGGGACCAAACTCCTTCGGGGTACAGAGCTCATTCGGGGAGGTGAGCTCATCTGGAGGGAGGTCCCTTGTTTGTACGAAGAAATTTCGGTTGGGCTTTCCCGAGGTCAGGCTTGGGTACCTGATGTGGCACTTTGTGAGCGCGCCCCGAGGGTTGCCTAGGGGGTATCCGGAGGTGGTTTTGGCCACGTGAGGTCGGTGCGAGGTCACCATCGGGAAGGGCGGTGACTCCTTTTGACCGAAGTTAGTCCCATGGGTTTCCTGAGTGGTAGCACCTATCCGGCCTGTCCGAGGGTGCTGCGGCCCTCTCTTTGCCGGGGTTTTGTCATGTCTGCTTCAACCAGAGGTTGCGCACACATGTGAAGTCCTTCGGGGGCGATAGCCCTTCAGCTATCACATGCCGCCCCTCAAAAAACCGAAGACGTTCCTTCGGTTTAGGGAGTTCCGATAGCCTTTCTTATGGCAAGCGATGATTGGTCATGCTGCCATAATGGGTTTCCATCCGGAGTCTCCTTTTCCCCAGGAGGAAACTATGGCGACCTAAGGTGCCCTATCGAGGTAGTTCCCCTGGTGTTTGTGATGGGTTTCGGGAGCCAAACAGTGCAGTGGAATTTAACCGAAACCCTCCAGGATCCAAGTGAAACGGGGTAAACCGGGTGTTAGAAAATTTTCATACCTAATTTTCGGTTGAGATCTCTCACTCAACTATAGAGTCGAATCACAAAACCTGAACAGTTGACATGTTCAGGCTCTCTATGGTATCCACACGAGCCTTTCGGGATCACCACGCTTCCACCACATCCCAGCAGATGCGTTTCTCTTGCGCTCGCAGTGCTAGCTTGCGTCGTCCAAAGAATTGCAAGAGAAGAGTGTGGCTGTCCTTTTTGGAGGCTAGGGCAAGGAGACCTGCAAATTTCTCACTTAAAATTTGTATTTATAGTGAGACTCAACTTCCAGGCCTAATGGGTTTCAAAGCCCTAATCCAATTAGGATTTAATTTTGGGCTTAATAATGGCTCAACTCCTTGGCCCATTATTAATACGAAATTAAAGTGAAACCATAGCCCAAATAATTAGCCCATGCACTTTAATGATCCAAATAGATCTATGTGTGCGACCCAATAGGCTCTTGCCATGTTAGCAACGATCATAAATCACATTTATGATCATAAGCAATGAGCGGTGTCTAACAACACATCATTGCTACCCAAGTGACAAGATTGTCGATGATTCGACTAAACCTTTATCATCATCACCGATATATGCCATTGTCCCTTTGTCCAAGATATCAAGACTAAGCACGAGACATGGAATGTGTCATTCTCGTATAGCCCAATCTTTGGTTTCTTGATTACCGAGTAGACCAACTTAAACAGATGACATTGATATCGTATATCAACTCATCTGAGCATGGCCATGCATTTTTCTAAGTCTTACTCTATCAAGGGGCCTGAAGATATCACTCCCGTTACATAGGAGGGACAAATCCCATCTTGATCATACAAATCCCTCCGCATGATATGTGACAAACCCAATGACCTCCTTCAAGTTCACTCAGTTACGAGCAACAAAGGAAAGTATCAAAGTATGTGACTCACATGTAGGGAACCTGGATGATCTTAGGTCGAAGGACTACATATACCATGATCACTATGAGAATCACTTATGACACTCATATAATGATCCATGTAGTGTTCTCATGGTGGGTCAGTCCAGTACACAAGTTCTCCAACTTGTACCCATATGTAGACTACATATCTCATATTAGTCTCCACATATGCTAGTCATTATGTATTATTGCAACCCGCTCCACAATAATACTAGACTAGGGACATTTAAGAATATCATTATTCTAGGGTTACAATTATGTTTATTACGTTACGCAGAAACAGAACAACAAACATAATTGCTGGATTAATGCCTTAATAAAATATCATGACTCAATGTGCAAAAATACAATCATCTCATGATTGGCCTTTTGGGCACAACAACACTAACAGTTTGAGTGGTGTCCCTGGCTCTTCCGCCGAGGTCACTGTCTGAGGCGTGTACTTCCACTGACTTTTCTGTCAGTGAACCGTTTCGTCTTCCCTTATATATGGGCGCGTTACTTCGGGTAGGGTTATATAGGTCTGCCAGTTGTCAGGGTCGTGCCCTCGTTTCCCGCGTTGGCTTACACGTGGCTGCTGATGGGTGGCAAACGGTTACGTCGGTTACATTAATTGCGTCTCTTCACCTTTAAGGAGCAATAATGACGACGTTTTGCCTGCCCCCTTCAGCCTATATAAACACCTCTTGCCTCAGACCTTCACACTCTTTTCCTTTGCTTTCGTTTGCTCTAGAACTTTCTCTTGTCTTCTTTCTCCTTCCGGCAGCGGTTCTAGCGGCGGAGCGATTTCCGGCAACCCTTCACGACGGCGTCCAGGAATCCAGATTTTGGCAAAACTTTCGGTGGGTCTTTCTTTCCAAAGTTCTTCCTTCCTTCCAAAGTCGTTTGTTCCAAAGTTTTGTTTTTTCGAAGTCCTTCGGTTCTCTTTCTTTATTTTTCCTTAGGTCGCCTATCTTCTCTTTGAGAAATGTCAAACCCTGCTCCACTGATGACCGTCCGTCCTATTCCTAAGAGCTTTCTCCCCCTTGAGTCTTATCCATGCTGCACTACTTCGGAGAAAATGACGAAGTGGGTAGCAAAATTCTATCTCCCTACTTACGCCGTCCCGAGGTTACCTATCTCGGGCATGTATGGTTACATGGCCAGTTCTGGTGAGGTCACCATTTACCGAGCCTAGCTGAAGGCCGGTCTTCGGTATCCTCCCCCGCGAATGGTGTGTGAGTTCTGCAGGTTTCATGGGATTGCCGTGAACCAGCTTCCTCCCAACTCTTATTCTTATTTCAATGCCTTTCTTTGCATGTGTGGGGTTTTTAAGATAAAGCCCCATTTTCTTTTCTTCATGCAATACTATAAGCTCCACCCGGTCCCGAAGGGTGGCTTCTACTTCATGCTTCCCCGAGGGTCCGGGAGCAAGAAATTCACCTTCACCTACGGGACGAAGGATAGCTGGCGGGGTGGCAGAAAAAGTTCTTCTTTCTGCCAGTTCCCGAAAGATGGAGCTACGTTTCGACCGCATGGGCTTCGGGGGTGCTAAAGACTGATGTGGTTGACCCTCGGAAGTTGCTAACCTCGGGGTTGGCTGCGGAGTTTGACGAGTTCGACCGGCGCATTCGGGCGATTGTGGATTGGGACGCCGAGGTCTCTCTGCTTCCTTGTACCCCTTTTCCATTAAGTGGGACCTTATGTCAAAAGAGGTCCTTCGGGAACTGGGGGTAATCCACGAATACAAGTTCGACTTGAACCTGCCCGTGCCTGTTCTCCCGGGGAAGAAAGCATGGCTCGTGATGCCTCTTTGGTGTGGGATCTCGTACGAGGCATTTTTCGAGAGTAAGTTATCTTTCGGGTTTTGCTTACATGTGTTCCTTTTGGACTTACACTGATGTTTTTTCCTTTTGCAGAGATGGGCGATCAATCTAAGGAATTTTACAAGTCCCTTTTTCTCGGCCAGGTCGAGAAGGGGGAGCAGACGCTGATGAAGGCACCTGGGAAGAGGAAGAAGACCAGCTGAAGGCCATCCAAGGCAGAGAAAGCCAAAGCGGACGTCCTTCCTCTTCCCCTCGAAGACATCATCGAAGTGCAGGACCAGTCGCCTGCCCGGTTTCCTGCCTATGCCGACCCACCTTCGGATCCTACCGCCCTCGAGACTGCTCTGAGTCTGGATACAGCTACTAAGACTTCGGTCGGAGGGACTTCAGCTCAAGAGCTTGAAGAGAGCAGGAGAAGGAAGGGCAAGTACATTCCCGGCAAAGTCTGTGAAGTGGGCGAGACCGAGGACGTTGTTACCAAGGTTCCACTAGGTTTGTTCCTTAGCCGTTTGTCTATGAATCTTAGTGGTTTTGGTATCTACGATCTTATAGATGGATGGCTAAGGGACAACGTACTGATGGAACTTCGACGTGATCTTGCAGAGGAGGTGACACCTGCTTCCTGGGTGGAAGCTCATGCCCAAAAGAGGGCCCTTCGGGATGCTCATATCCCGAAGGACAAAGTACCGAGGGAGTCCTCCTAGACTTTCATGGAGGACATGAACTTGTACTCCGAGGACAGCTAGTTGATGGCTCCCCAAATGGTGAGGGGTGTCCTGACGAATGCAACCTTCGAGTCACTCCTCACCGAATGACCGAACGAAGAAATCCTCGTGGCGAGGATGAGCGAACACGCTGCCCAGGTAAATCTCTTCTCTCTTTCTTTGGGGACTTAGAAAATTTTCTTCTAAATTTTTGTTATCCTTTGACCTTTACTCGTGACTTTTTTTTCCGCAGCTCCTGGCATACAGTGGATACTTCCGAGCTTGAGCGGTAAAGCAAACTGAGGCTTATTCTCGGTCTGAGAATTCTCTAAGGCGGGCGAAGGAATTTTGCACCAAATATGTCCTTAAGTGCAACGAACTGAGCAAAATTGTGAATGAGGACTTGGAGAAACTTTGGTCCGAGCTTCGGGAGAGCAAGAAGAATCTCCTTCTCGACTTTTCAACCAACGTTGAGGACCTCGGCACAAAGTGTGCTATTCTCTCTTCGGAGAATGAAGCCCTTCAAAAGGAAAAGGCGGAAGACGCTGAGAACCTTGTGAAGGCACTTGCTTTGAACACCGATCTCCAAACCGAGGTCGATTTATTATAGAAGGAGGCCAAGAAAAAGAAGAAGAAGAAACTCGAGAGGGAGGCTCCTGAGCTTACAGCCGAGCTGTCAACTCTGAATGTTGAGAAGGACCAATCCAACCAAATGATAAAGGTGTCTTTTCAAGACGGTTTCTGTTTGGCGCGACATCAAGTCTTTTCTCGGCACCCCGAACTCGACCTTTCCTTCCTGGGCGCTTTGGATTTTCCTAAAGAGCCCAGGTGGATGTGGTCGAAGCTGGAGTTCCTAAACCTCCCTCCTATTGTGCCCGTGCCTTTGGATGCTCCTGTCCAGGAGAAAGATACCAATGCTGAGGAGGTTCCGGACGCGCCGGCTCAATAGGTTTTTTCTTTTTTTTTTCTTGTAATCTACTCTCCTGTAATGTTGCCTTAGAACTATGAATGAAAATTTTTTCCTAAGTTCCCATTCTTTCCTTTGATCACGACTCTTCAGAAGTTTGTATAATTCTATGTGTGTATTTTCGGCGAACATCCATGTCCGCAATCATGCCTTCGGGAAACATTGTACTGTTTTTCCTTTAGCGAGATTTTGCCAATATGTGGACTATTTTAACTTTTTTGAATGTATTCTGCCGAGTTTTAGGCTTCGCTAAGGAACTAGCACCTTCGGAAAAAATTCAATGTGCTAGAAACCCATTTTAGCAATGTGACTATATTTGGTTTATAAACCACGTTTTTACTGGTGATTTCGGGGAGGAGTAACCACAAACTTTTCTTGGAAAAAATGGCTAAATGTAGAATTTTTTCAAAGAATCTGAATGCCAAGTGTTTTTCAACTCTACTCCCTTGGCATCGTCTAATTTCTAGACCCCTGGCAGACTTCATCGAGGACCAGATAAGGTCCGCCCCAGTTTGCCCGAAGTACCCCATCTGACGGCCTTCGCAGCTCGAATTCGGCCTTTCGGAGGATGAGGTCCCCCTTCTTGATTTCTTTTTTATTCACTTGCAAGTTAGTAGCATCGGCTACTCTTTGTTGGAAAGCCTTCCTCCTGAGTTCGGCCATTTCGCGGTGTTCTTCGGTGAGGTCTAGTTTTGCCCTCAAGCCAAGGTTATTTCCTCCTTCGTCGAACACCTGTATCCTTACTGAAGGCTGTATGACCTTGATCGGAATAATGGCTTCTGTCACGAACATGAGCGAGAAAGGAGTTTCTCCTATGGCCCTCCGGGGAGTTGTGAGATAGCTCCATAGTACACTTGGGAGTTCCCCTGGCCATTTTACCTTTGCCTCCCTTAGTCTCTTCTTAAAGCCATCTTTTATTGTCCTATTGGATACCTCGACTTGCCCATTACTTTAAGGATGGGCTACCGGGGCAAAGTGTAGTTTTAAGCCAAGGTTATTCACGAATTCTCGGAACCCTTTGTCAGTAATCTTGGTATCATTGTCGGCCACTATTACCCTTGGTATGCCGAATCGGCATATGATGTTTTTCCAGACGAACTTCTGGATATCCTTCGCCGAGATTGATGCCAAAGGCTCTGCTTTGATCCATTTAGTGAAGTAGTCTATGGCAACTATGCAATGTTTCACTCCACCGTGGGCGCTTGGGAGAGGTGCAATGAGGTCAATACCACAGACGGCAAAGGGGCAAGGGTAATTTGCTGAAGTTATCTTTTTCGAGAGTAACCTTTGGATGTTGGTGTGTCTTTGGCAATTGTCACATTTTCAAACAAATTGCCTTACATCCTTTTTTAGGGTAGGCGGAAAGTAACCCTGGCGAAGTAGTACTCCGGCGAGGGCGTCTGTTCCTATGTGGGAACCACAGGCCCCCTCATGAACTTCTTTGAGGATTGTTCTGACATCCTCATCACTTATGCACCTCTGGAAGGGACTTGCATACCCTTGTCTATATAGTTCCTTCCCGATCAGAAAGTATCTCCCAGAGTGTTTTCGCACATTTGTGACCTCGGCAGGGTCTTCGGGGAGTGCCAAAGTAGCAAGGTATTTCTTGATGGAATCTTGCCATCCTTCTCCCGAGGTTGCTACGCACATTAGCTCTATGCTGGGTCGACTCAATACCTCGGTGGGTTCCTTGGACTTGGCCAAGGTGTCAGCTTCAGCATTATCTCTACGAGGCATGTTTTCTACATGTACTGAGTCAAACTCTTTGATGAGTTTCTTGACGAGGTCATGACATTTTCCCAAGGTTGGATCCTTTGCAGCGTAATCTCCTATCATTTGTCGGACTACTAGCTACGAGTCGCTGTGGGCCTTAAGGTTTCTCACACCAACTTTTCTGGCCAGTTTTAGTCCTACTATGAGGGCCTCATATACGGCGATGCTATTGGTGACATCAAAAATGAATTTGATGGCTTTGGTGGCTTCCATGCCTTCGGGGCCCCAAAGAACCACTCCAGCACCTTGGTGTCCGACGCTTGAGGCTCCATCGACAAAGAGTTTCCACCCTGGTTCCATCCTTATCAGGTCTTTCGAGGTGATTTTGCCATTCCCAATTTCTGGAACTTCGGCAATGAAGCCTGCCAATGCTTAGGCTTTTATTTCCCTTTTTGGCTCATAAGTGATGTTATATTCTCCAAGCTCAATACACCATTTTGACAGCCTTCCCGAATGCTCTACCTTCTCATTATGTCACAAAGAGGTAGGTTACTTCGGACAATGATGGCGTGTCCTTGAAAGTAGGGTCGCAGCCTCCTACCTGCGAGTACTAAGGCATAAATGGCTTTTTGGAGCAATGGGTACCTGACCTCAGTGTCGTGAAGGGACTTGCTTACATAATATACTGGCCACTGCCTCCCGGCGTCTTCTTTCACTAGGATTGTACTCACAGCTTTTTTTGTGACTGCGAGGTAGAGGATGAGAGGTTCTCCTTCCCGCGGTTGCCGAAGTGTTGGCAAATGGGTTAGGTAGCTTTTAAGCTCATCCCAAGCTTTTTGACATTCTGGGTTCCAAGGTTGCTCCTCGGCTCCAGAGTTGCCTTTGCTTTTGGCTGCTTTGGTGAGCACCTTGAAGAATGGTCGACATCGGTCGAGGTACCTTGAAATGAATCTACTAGGGGAAGTGATTCTTCCGGTACGCCTTTGTATATGTTTCATGGTTGTGGTGCTAGTTTGGAATCCTCCAAGGCTTTGGACGAAGCTTTTTAGGGTTGGCGTCCTTTCCCCTTTCTGACACCAGGAGACCTGAGGAATTTACCTGCGTTGTATCCAAACACTCACTTTTCAGGGGCTAAAGTGAATGCCAAAATCCCGAAGTTTAATTTCAAGGTTTCACCTAAGGCTCAATGATATGATTGACCAGGCATTCTGCTCTTAACTATTGTATCATCGACATACAAATTATTGCTCCTCCCACTCTGATGAGTCAAATAGCTTTATTCATGTGACCCAATAGGCTCTTCCCACGTTGGCAATGATCATAAATCACATTTATGATCATTAACAATGAGCGGTGTCTAACAACACATCATTGCTACTCAAGTGACAAGATTGTCGATGATTCGACTAAACCTTTATGATCATCACCATTATATGCCATTGTCCCTTTGTCCAAGATATCAAGACTAAGCATGAGACATGGAATGTGTCACTCTCGTATAGCCCAATCTTTGGTTTCTTGATTACCGAGTAGACCAACTTAAACTGATGACATTGATATCGTATATCAACTCATCTGAGCATGGCCTTGCATTTTTCTAAGTCTTACTCTATCAAAGGGCCTGAAGATATCACCCCCATTACATAAGAGGGACAAATCCCATCTTGATCATACAAATCCCTCCGCATGATATGTGACATACCCCATGACCTCCTTCAAGTTCACTCAGTTACAAGCAAAAAAGGAAAGTATCAAAGTATGTGACTCACATGTAGGGAACCTTGATGATCTTAGGTCGAAGGACTACATATACCATGATCACTATGAGAATCACTTATGACACTCATATAATGATCCATGTAGTGTTCTCAGGGTGGGTCGGTCCAGTACACAAGTTCTCCAACTTGTACCCATATGTGGACTACATATCTCATATTAGTCTCCACATATGCTAGTTGTTATGTATTATTGCAACCCGCTCCACAATAATACTAGACCAGGGACGTTTAAGAATATCACTATTCTAGGGTTATAATTATGTTTGTTATGTTACCCAGAAACAAAACAACAAACATAATTGCTGGATTAATGCCTTAATAACATATCATGACTCAATGTGCAAAAATACAATCATCTCATGATTGGCTTTTTGGGCACAACAATAACAGGTAGATGGGCTAGGTAGCTTTTAAGCTCATCCCAAGCTTTCTGACACTCTAGGTTCCAAGGGTGCTCCTCGGTTCCGGAGTTGCCTTCACTTTTGGCTGCTTTGGTAAGCACCTCGAGGAATGGTCGACATTGGTCGCCGTACCTGGAAATGAATCTACTAAGGGAAGTGATTCTTCCGGTAAGCCTTTGTATATCTTTAGTGGTTGTAGGTGTTCGAAATCCTAACAAGGCTTTGACCTTTTCGGGGTTGGCGTCTATTCCCCCTTCTGACACCATGAACCTGAGGAACTTACCTGCGCTCACTCCAAACACGCACTTCTTGGGGTTAAGGCGAATGCTGAACTCCCGAAGTTGTTGGAAGGTTTCGTCTAAGTCCAAGATATGATTACTAGGCATTCTGGTCTTAACTATCATATCATCGACATACGCTTCCATGTTCCTCTCGTTCTAGGAGTCGAACACTTTATTCATCAACCTTTAATAGGTAGCCCCTGCGTTCTTAAAGCTGAAAGGCTTTTTGACGTAGCAGTAGGTACCAACTTCACTGATGAAGGTAGTTTTTTCTTCATCTTCAAGGTTCATTCGAATTTGATGATACCCGCTGAAGGCATCATGGAAACTAAGAAGGCCATATTCGGCGGTTGAATCCACCAATTGGTCTATGGCTGGCAAAGGGTAGGAGTCCTTTGGACAAGCATCATTCAGGTTCCGAAAATCGATGCACATTTGGAGCTTTTCACCCCCTTCTTTTGTGGCAATAACCACGTTGCTGAGCCATTCGGGGTATTTAACTTCTCTTATTACCCCTACCTCAATCAGGACGCTTAACCTAGGCTTTAATGAAGGAGTTCTTATGAGCCAATAGGTTCCATTTTTTCTGCCAAACCGGCCTTGCGTCAGGGCGTACTTTGAGACTATGGTGGATTATGCTGAGGTTGACCGCAGGCATGTCCTTCGGAGAGTAGGCGAATAGATCTTTGTTCATTAACAAGAAAGATACAAGCCTATGTTTGTCACCCTTGGCCAATTTTTTCCCCACTCGGGTGTTCCAGCCGGGGATCAGCTCTACGTCTTCTGTTTCTACTTTTTCCAACTCTTCTATTCCCTCCCTTGCTATCTCTTCGCTTGTCGTGACTGCTATTTCTGTAGCTGAAGTCTGTACTTGGACCTTTGCCGGGCTTTGTCTAGCCTTGGTGAAGACCTTCCTGACTTCGGCTTGGTCAATGAAGATCTCTACATCTCCTTATTTAGTTGCGAAGATGACTGTTAAGTACTTTGCATTTGGGCGGATGTGGAGATTGCCTTGAGTTTGCCTTCCAAGGATGGCGTTATATGATAAGGGAACATCAATGACAATGAATCTAGTCATAACGGAGGCAAACAGTTCCTCCTGACTCTGAGGCGAGGTCCCTTTCAGCATTAGGGGCAAATCTATGTATCCAAGGACTGGGAGCTCAGATGGCCAAACCCCAAAGGTGGGGGAATTGACTGTGTTGGGGTCTCCTTTTGAGATGCCTAATTTAGGCAGTAGGTGCGAGAAGATGACGTCGGTGTTGGAGCCATCGTCCAGGAGTACTCTTTTGACGTCCCAACTCCCTATCCTTGCCATGACAAGGAGTGGGTCATCGTGGGGGAACTTCACTGTGGATCCGTCTTTACGAACAAGTCTGTTTGGTGAGTTCCCATACTCCATTACGGAGATTTCTCTTATCTTTCTTTTCCTCTCAGCCGAGGGTATCCCTGTAGTGATGGTTTGGATGACCCCTGCTGATGGCGGTGGATTCTTTCGAGGACTTTGGTCTAGACGTCTGTCGGAATCATAGTCCTCCTCGTCCCCCCTTTTTTGTTCTTTTTTTCTTCCTTTCGGAGAAGGCATCCACAAGTTCCAGCGAAGTTGGCCCTGCTTTATCAGAGAGTCGATGTACTTCTTTAGCTGGAAGCAGTCTTCAGTGTCATGGCCCTGATCTTGGTGGAATTGGCAGAACTTCTTCATGTTCTTCTTATTTTCCAAAATCATGGCCTTTGGCCTTGGAACTATAGTCCCTTGCCTTTCTAAGGCCATGAGAATGCTGGCCCTTGTGGCGTTCAGGGGAACGAACGTCATCAGCCTTTTACCCCTTTTTTTTTTGGCCTTCCTCCAACCTCCTTTTGGTGACGAGGCTGGAGGCTTGGTCCCTCGGGCCAAGGGTGTTCCTCCTTTGGTCCCCCCAATCTGAGTTCTTTGGCTACCATGTGCTATTCGGCCCTTCGGTAGAACTCCCCGAGAGTGTCTAGGGGGTCCTTAGAGACTCATAAAAGAGTTGGGAGTCCCTCCAAAGTCCTCTTATCATTGCGAGGATGTGAATCTCAGGCCGAAAATCGGGCACACTTAGTGCTTCTTGGTTGAACCTTTCGACATAGTCGCGAATGGTTTCCCCACTTCGCTGCTCTATGTCGAACATCTGTACCGGCATCTTGGTTGTTGGCCTGCTACCAATGAAATGCTAGGTGAAGGCAGTATATAGCTCTTGGAAACTTAGCAAGGTCCTGTGGGCCAGGGAGTTATGACATGCCGTTCCTAGACCGGAGAGGGTTACCTCGAAACATTTGTAGAGGGTAGCGTCATCTGCGCCTTGGAGCACCATGCTTCGCTTGTACTTTTTCAGATGCGCCTAGGGGTCACTACACCCGTCGTAGGTTTCCAAGCGTGGCACCTTGAAGTCACTAGGCATGGGTGCCTCCACCACTTCCCGGACAAAACATAACTCTTCTCCGGTATAAACGTCGAATAATCTTGACCAGATTGGTTTTCGGGAGATCTACCTCTCAACCTTTTCCTGTCTTCCAAGGATCTTCTCCATAAGGGTAGCTGTGTTAGCTTCCTCTTGCTACTTGGTGGTTGTTGGCAATGGCAAACTTTCTCTCCTTCTCGGAGAGTAACTTTGGCGGAGAGGAGACTGGGACCTTCGATACGGGGATGGATTCCGCCGACAGGAGGTCCCAATTTCTTTTCGGGCCCTTTCTCTGGTAGGTCGCACCCTAGAGGGCACGTCCCCCGTAGAAGATACGTTGTGAGAGTCCTCACTCCTAGAACTCTGGTGGGCGGACCTCGAGCTTCTCTCCCGATGCGTTGCAGAGAGAGAGGCCCTTCAGGCCGGAGGAGGCTGAGGCCACCGTCGGTCGAACTGTTGAGCCATTTCAATGACGATGGAGTGCTGGAAGTCTTGTAAGAAGCCCAACGTCACTGTTAGAAGGTGGTCATCCTTCGGTGCAGAAGTTTCTGCAGTGGGCTGCTTGGTCGCTGGCTGAGCCTCTGGTGCAGAGGAGGACGTCGGGAGCCCCTTGTCTTTTGAATGCCGAGTCTCTACGATGGTGACCTGGGAAAGGGTTCCCACCGGCGGCGTCAAATGATGCCCTTCCGCATCTTCGTTGTGCAACATGATGATCCTGGAGAAGAAACTTCTGGTGAGGGAACGCCTGGTTGAGGAGCCTCCTGTGGGAGAAGGATTGCAAAGACTCAAAGAGGCAAAGGTTAGGAGCTCCCTGGAGTGTTTCTCCGGGGGGATTCTCCGACGCCCAAGTCAGTGTCTAAAAAACAGAGAATAAGTAGAGAGTGGAGAGATTCTTCCTTGGAGTGGGGATTCCCTTACCTGGGGCATTTCCTGAATATTTATAGAGAGGTGAATCAGTGTGGCCGAACTCCCTGCCACAAGAATTGGCCAGAAGAAACTGGCGCTACCCGAGAAAAGGTGGGATCATACACCTCGGGAGATAGCCGAAGAGCTCCGAGCCCGGCACGCCAGGAAACTTGAGGATACTACTTACCCCCCGAGGTTGTAAACAGATCGCCTTCGGAAAAGAGGCACCAGCTATCGCGGGCCGAACATGATCTCCCCGAAGGCGGAACTCCCTGAAGCTGGGAACCCCCAAACTGAGTACATGTTTTCCGAAGAGGCACCGTCCGTACCAAAGGACGACCTCGCCCAGGGACCTCGGGAGTACGGCAGGAGCATTTAAGGAAGCATTTAAGGAAGCCTCTGACACGTCCTTTCACAGACGTCATAAGCCGCCTCAAAAGGCGCTCTGACATGCTGACGCTGTCAAAATCACAACATGGCCCATCTCAGCACAAGGCTCAAGGCAACCTACTACCAGCTATCTGTCCCCTACGCCCAGAAACTCAGAGAACATCCGACCGAACACGTGTCGCGATCTGAACGGGCTAGGCACTCCTATAAATATCAGGAAATAAATACTTGGCAGGAGGCTGGTAGGCGAGAGGTCTGACTCCCAGACTCCGAGAAAACCACCAGGCGAGACCCTTCAGCCCCTTTGTGCTATTTCCTCTGCCTTTTCTCAGCCACCACTGACTTGGGCGTCGGAGGCTCCCCCCCCGGAAACACATTCCGGGGGCCTCCTAACCCTTTGTTTCTGGACTTTCAGGCACACTCCCTTGGGCGAACCATCCTCCAGGCGTTCTTCCTCCTAGAAGTCTCTCCACCAGTCATCATGACTCTAAACGATGAGGCCCCCGGCCATCATTTGGCGCCGTCTGTGGGAACCCGCTCTGAGATCGCCGTCGTTGAAACTCGGCGTTCTAAGGACAAGGGGCTCCCAAAGTCCCCGTCCGCGCCTGAGACACAACCGGCTGCTGAGCAAACACTCCCAGAGACTTCTGTGCCCGAGGAAGATCGCCCTCTAGTAATCACTATGAGCTTCCTGAAAGACTTTCAGCATTCGGTCGTGTCTGAAATGACACAGCAGATCGACCGAAGATGGCCACAGCAAGCACAGGCCCAGAGACTTCCCTCACCAGCACGCCCTCGGGAGAGAAGCCCGAAGTCCACTCATTGCAGTTTGGGAAGCGGAGATCCGCGCGAAGAATCGTCCACAGAAAATACTCCCCTCGGGAAACAGCCTGTGGGGCAGAAGAGGTCTGAGCGACCGAGGGTCTTGCAGCAAAGAAGTTCGCTGCCTGAGGCGAGGTCCCTGTCCCCTCAGTGCCGAACTCGCCCCCCGAAAAGGCGCCGGCAACCTCGCTTCCCTGAAGAAGGGCCTAGTGCCACAGTGCTTATGGAGAGGATATTAGCACGGATAGATAGGGTGGAGAAACAAGTGGCCAGAAAACCCGTTTGGGCCAGACTCTCGGGAACATGCTGCGAAGATGACTCCCCATTCATTCAGGCCGTTGTTGAGGCAGCCATGCCAGGTGACTTCAGAGTACCTCGGTTGGAGATTTATGATGGCCGTACTGATCCACAGGCCCATCTGACGAAGTACAGACGCAGCATGATAATGCACGGTGCTGATGACGCTACCATGTGCAAGTGCTTCGAAGTCACCCTCACAGGGCCAGCAACTGCATGGTACAATTCATTGCCTTCAGGGACCATTACTGAGTTCCAGGAGTTGTCCACGGCCTTCACGCAGCAATTCATTGGGAGCCGACCTACTGCGAAGATGCCTGTCCAGATGTTCGACATAGAGCAGAGGAACGGAGAAACCATCCGAGACTATGTCGAAAGATTCAATAGGGAAGCTCTGAGCGTCCCAGACTTCCGGCCCGAAATCCGCATTCTTGCCATGACACGGGGCCTTCGGCGAGACTCACAGCTATTCTACGAGTTCTCAAAGGACCCCCCGGAGACCCTCAGAGAATTTTACCGAAGGGCAGAACAGCACATGACCGCCGAGGAACTAAGAATGGCTGGGCCGAAGTCCGATCACCACCGCGCCGAAGGGTCCAATCAACAAGCTCGGCATCCGACCGAACAAGCAGGACGACCTCGGAGGATGCGGGGAAGGAAACCCCAAAGTTTCACACCATTGAGCACTACACGGACCAACATTCTCATGGCGCTGGAAAGGCAAGGGACGCAGATTCGGCGACCAAGGGCCATGACCGCCGATAATAAGAAGAATGCAAAAAAGTTCTGCCAGTTTCATCGCGACCACGGTCATGACACCGAAGACTGCTTCCAGCTGAAGAAGTACATAGAGTCGCTGATAAAACAGGGCCAACTTCGGAAATACCTGCGGATGCCATCCCCGAAAGGCAGAAAAGTGGAGGAAGAAAGGGCCGAAGATGAGGACTATGACTCTGACAGGCGGAGAAACCGAAGTCCAAAAAGGCGCCCTCCACCTCCGGCAGGGGTTATCCAAACAATCACCACGGGGCTCCCATCCTCGGAAAGAAAGCGGAAGGCTAGAGAAATTGCAGTCACGGAATATCAAAATCCAGCAAAAAAGCTGGCCCGCAAAAATGGATCCATCATCGTCTTCCCCCACGATGATCCGCTGCTGATCATGGCGAGGATAGGGAACTGGGACGTCAAAAGGGTGCTACTTGATGACGGATCAAATGCGGACGTCCTATTCTCGCATTTACTACCGAGCTTGGGCATCTCCAGTAGCGACCTTAAGCCGGTCACCTCGCCCACCTTCGGGGTCGGACCATCCGAACTGCCTGTTCTCGGATGGATCGATCTCCCACTGATGATGAGAGGAACTTCGGTAGACGGAGCAGCTGAGTTGTACGCCTCCACAATGGCAAGATTCATCGTCATGGACGTCCCGTCCTTGTACAACGCCATCCTTGGAAGGCAGACACAGGGAAACCTGCACATTCGCCCTGATGTGAAGTACTTGACTGTCACATTCGCCACCAAGAATGGAGATGCAGAGATCTTCATAGACCAGGCCGAGGTAAGAAAGGTGTTTGTGAAAGCACGAAAGGTCCCGGCAAGCAACTTCACACAAACAATGGAGGCTAAGGGGCCTGAAAAAGGCAAAGAAGAAGATCTCGCAAAAGCGGAAATGGAAACAGTAGAACTTATCCCAGGACAATCTACCCGAAGAGGGAAGAGCTTGGCCGAAGGTGAGAAGGAAAATCTGGTATCCTTTCTGCTGAAAAATAAAGATCTGTTTTCCTACTCGCCGAAAGATATGCCAGGGGTAAACCCTGGCATAATACAGCATAGCCTCAAAGTAAGCCCGAAAGCAAAACCTGTCCGGCAAAAGAAACGAAGCATCTCGGCCCACAAGAGCAACTTCGTCAAAACCGAGGTCCAGCGTCTGTTAGACGCCGAAGTCATCAGGGAGGTGAAGTACCCCGAATGGTTAAGCAACGTGGTCATTGCCACAAAAGAAGGTAGCAGCAAACTCCGGATGTGCATCGACTTCAGAAACTTGAACGATGCTTGCCCAAAAGACTCATACCCTCTGCCGCCAATAGATCAACTGGTAGATTCAACTGCCGAATATGGGCTCCTTAGTTTCCTAGACGCCTTCAGTGGCTACCATCAAATAAGGATGGACCCCGAAGATGAAGAAAAAACCGCCTTCATCACCGAGGGAGGAACATACTGCTATGTCAGGATGCCCTTCGGGCTAAAAAATGCAGGAGCCACCTACCAAAGGTTGATGAACAAGGTCTTTAAAGACCAAATGGGGAGAAACATGGAGGTGTATGTTGATGATATGATAGTCAAGAGCAAACTGCCTGGCTATCACGTTGCAGACCTAGAGGAAACCTTCCAAAAGCTCAGAGCCTTCGGGATTCGGCTCAATCCTGAAAAGTGCATCTTCGGGGTAACCTCGGGAAAATTCCTTGGGTACATGGTATCCGAAAGAGGCATTGACGCTAATCCCGAGAAGATTAAGGCGCTGCTTGAGTTCCGAACTCCTGCCACAGTCAAAGACGTGCAGAGGCTCACCGGAAGAATAACCTCTCTGAGCAGGTTTATTTCCAGGTACGGAGATAGGTGTCGACCCTTCTTCAAAGTCCTCACAAAGGCAGCAAAGATGGAAGGCGACCTCGGAAGGAATGATCATCCTTGGGACGAAGATTGCCAAAAGGCCTGGGAAGAACTCAAAGTCTACTTGGCTAGCCTGCCGACTCTGCGACAACCTCGGGAGGGAGAGCCCCTCGTTTTGTACCTCGCCGTCACGGAGAAAGCTGTAAGCTCGGTCCTCGTGAAAGAAGAAGGGCCAAAGCAATGGCCAGTCTATTACGTCAGCAAATCCCTGCATGGCGCCGAAGTCAGGTACCCTCTGCTTCAAAAAGCTATATACGCCTTGGTGCTTGCAGGGAGAAGGCTGCGACCATACTTTCAGGCTCACCCCATCATCGTCCGAAGTAGTCTACCACTACGGGATGTTATGAAAAAAGTTGATCATTCGGGAAGGCTCTCCAAGTGGTGCATAGAGCTTGGCGAACACGAAATCATATATGAACCTCGGAAGGCCATAAAAGCTCAAGCACTGGCAGATTTTATCGCCGAAATACCCACCACTAAGGAAAGCCATTTGGATCCAAACGGAGGTGAGCCAGAGTGGACCTTGCATGTTGACGGAGCCTCGGGATCCGAACACCAGGGAGCTGGAGTAATTATCAGAGGACCCGAAGGCCTAGCGGTAAAGAAGGCTATCAAGTTCAGCTTCAGCGTCACTAACAATGTGGCTGAGTATGAAGCCCTCATAGCGGGATTACGCTTGGCCAGAAGGATTGGCGTGAGAAACTTAAAAGCTCACAGCGATTCCCAGCTGGTAGTTCGGCAGACGGCAGGAGATTATGGGGCGAAGGACCCAACCTTGGCAAAATACCACGAGCTGGTAGCAAAGCTCATCCAAGAGTTTGACGCCGTACGGATCGAAAATGTACCTCGGCGGAATAACACTGAGGCAGATTGCTTGGCGAAGTCAAAAACATACACCGAGGTGCTAGATCACTCGAGCATCTCAGTGCTGAGCATAGCGACCTCGGGAAAAGGATGGAAAGATCCCATAAAGAGATACCTCGCAGAAAATGTGCTACCCGAAGACCTCGGCGACGCTGCAAGACTGCGAAGACGCTCCGGCCGATTCTTCCTGATTGGCGAAGAGTTATACCGACAGGGATATGCAAACCCGCTGCAAAGATGCGTGGATGAAGAGGATACTGAAATGGTCCTTGAAGAGGTCCACGAAGGCATGTGTGGTTCACATATTGGAACTGATGCCCTTGCGGCGGTGATACTTCACCAAGGATACTTCTGGCTTACCCTGAGAAAGGATGCAAGGCAGTTCATCCGAAAATGCGGAAGTTGCCAGAGACATGCGAACATCCAGAGGGCACCCTCGGAAATGGTAACCTCGGCAGACTATCCTTGGCCCTTCGCTGTCTGGGGTATAGACCTTATTGGGCCACTCCCCTCAGCCCCCGGAGGCGTGAAATTCTGCGTGGTAGCAGTAGACTATTTCTCCAAATGGGTCGAGGCAGAACCCCTAGCAACTATCTCGGCAAAAGAAGTGCAAAAGTTTGTGTGGAAGAACATAGTATGCAGATTCGGCATACCGAGGGTACTAGTGGCTGATAATGGATCCCAATTCATAGACAAAGGATTCCAGGAATTTATCAGCGACCTCGGAATAAAGATGCACTTCGCCCCAGTAGCTCACCCCCAAAGCAACGGGCAGGTGGAAGTATCTAATAGGACCATAAAAGATGGCCTGAAAAAGAGACTGGGGGAAGCAAAAGGGAAATGGCCAGGAGAACTCCAAAGCGTATTATGGAGTTACCGAACGACGCCCCGAAGAGCCACAGGGGAGACTCCCTTCTCACTCGTCTTCGGTACAGAGGCTATTATCCCAATAGAGATAGTTCAACCTTCAGTACGGGTGCAAGTATTTGATGAAGGTGGAAACGACCTCGGCCTCAGAACCAAGCTCGACCTCGTCGGCGAACACAGAGAAATAGCCGAGCTGAGAAGAAAAGCTTTTCAGCAAAGAGTGGCCGCGGCTATAAACTTACGGGCCAGGCCAAAAGAAATCAAGAAAGGAGACCTCGTTCTCCGAAAGGCTGACTTTGCGCCCCGAAGGCCATCCCACGGAGTACTTCGCGCAAACTGGGAAGGACCTTATCTGGTCCTCGCCGAAGTACGAAAAGGCGTGTACAAACTTGGCGATGCCGAAGGCGTAGAATTGAAAAACACTTGGCATTCAGACGCCTTGAAAAAATTCTACGCCTAAGCTTGAGCGAAGGAATCATACTGTACGAAAAATATTCTAAGTACAGAAGTATCTTGAGAAAATTTCTTAAGTGCAGAATTGTACAGAATTCCGCGAAGATGCTCGCGACGAACGCAGATATGACTTTCCGAAGTCCCTTGAGCCATCACGCTCGGGAAAGATGGGAAAAATCTCTCAGCGGTACTCGCCGTAATAAGCGCAGAGACAGTTTTCCAAAGTCCCTTGAGCCTTCAAGCTCGGGAAGGATGGAAAATAAAAAATCTCGCAAAAGGTTTCTTAAGTCTTTTGAGCGAACATGCTCGGGACAAGGGGAAATGAAAATTTTTGACTAAAAGGTTTCCGAGGTCCCTCGAGCGAATGTGTTCGGGACAAAATGGAAATGCAAAAACCTGCAAAAAGACTTAGTCAAATTCTTCAGACTTTCCAAAAAAGCCTCTTGAGCGAACAGGCTCGGCCAATGGAAAGATCTCTCATACTTAGTCAAGTTTCTTTGATCGCAGGTTTTCCGAAGTCTCTTGAGCAAATGTGTTCGGGGCAATGGAAATAAAGAAACTTGCAAAAACACTTAGCCAAAAAATCTTCATTTACAAGAAAGATAGCTTACAAGGAAAAGGCGCCCGAAGAAGGAGAACAAAAATAAAGAAGAAAAAGGAAAAGGAGCCCTAAAGCAGCCTAAGGGTCCTCGGCGTCCCGAGAGCCACCCGCTCCGCCATCCTTTTCCACCATCTTCGACGCCGGAAGTGAGGGAGGAAGATTCAGGTGCTCGATTTTTGACCAGGACCACCGAGGCCCCTCGGGAATGTTCAGAGCCTCCAAAAAAGAGAGGTCCAGACCCGGGAACCTCTCAAGGACTTGATGCCGAGCTAGGCAGAATCCGTCCTGGAATGCGACCTTGTTCATTTGGTCGGACTTGTCCTTCTCGACCTCAAGGTCGTCGAGCTCGTCCTGCAGATCCGCAACCTCCTCCTTCAGATCCTTTATCTTCTTCGTTTCAGACTCCTTCTTCAAAGACTGGACCTCGGCTTGAAGGGCGCTCTTCTCAGACAAGAGCGTGACTATGATATTCTCATTTTTTGACTTGTTTTGGATAAGGTCTTGGTTTACAGCACGCAGCCCCGCCACTTGATCACGGAGGTCGGCAATCTTCGGGGAGGAGTCCACCTTAAAGTCTGCCTTTTCCTTTCGGAACTCCTCCCGAAGGGTGGCAACTTCCTCCTTCGCAGCATCTGCCAGCTGCTGGTTCTTGGCGGTCAATTCCGAGCACGTGGCTTTCGACTTTTCTAGGGCCTCTAAGGCCGAAGCTCGGAATGCCATCTACCTGGCTACTCGAACTCGGAGAAAGCCGGCGTACCCCAACAGCTGTGAAAAGATGAGAGCAAGGTCAGAAAAGAGCCAAGCACTTAGGCAAAATTGAAGGGAAAAGGGTGTGGAGAGCATACCTGAGCAGCATGCTCGGTGACTTTCGTGGCGAGGGTGTCATCGCCCGGATGAGCCGCCGCAATAGCCTTGAAGGAGGCCTCTGTAAGCATCCCCTTCGAAATTTGCTTCGCCATTTCAGGACAGTCCTCGGAGTACAAGTTCATGTCCTCCGTGAATGTCCAGAAAGGCTCTTTTGGTATCTTCCCTTGCGGGACTTTGGCGTCGCGACGGGCCCGCGCCTTCGCGTGTTCGGCCGCCCAGTTCGGGGTAAGTAACTCCCCTGCAGGGCGAAAAAGAGAAGCAGGTCAGAGACAAAGGAAATTTCAGAAAAAACAAAAGAGCCATACTTGTTCTGAAAAACAACAAACCTGGCGGCACTTCGACCACGACGTCCTCGGAGTCCTGAGACTCCTCGGTCGAAATCCCCTTGCCCTTCTTCTTGCGCCGCTCCTCGGCAGAAGGAGCCTCTACCACGGCCTCTAGGAGGGCCTGCGGCGCGGAGGGGCCCTGGGGAGGGACGTCGGCGGAAGGGACCTCGGAAGCAGCAGCCTCAGACGCCGGAATCTCGGCTGTCCCAGGCTCCTCGGCAGTCTCCTCGGGAATTTCTTCTAGAGGAACCTGGGCAGTTCTCTTTGCCCGTTTCCCCGAAGGCCCCGCACCAGTAGACTTCCGCCTTCGGGAAGCCGCCTTCTTCGTCTGATCGCCCTTCTCCACTTGGCCGGAGAAAAGGGACTTGTAATACGCGGCAGTCCCGTCGCCCATCTCTGAAAAAGAGGAAAAATATCAGCGTAAGTCCGAGGAAAAAACAGCAAGGGAGTAGAAGACAACTCACTTTCGACAAGCGTTTCGAAAGAAATTTCCTCCTTAAGAAGCTTGACCAACCAGGAATCCTTCCCGGCGATGGCAGGAGCTGGCATCTCGAGGTCAGTCTCGTGCTCCTTCACCACCTTTAGCTCCCGAAGGACCTCTTCGGTCATCAACTTCCAGTTGATGGGAAAAGGGTAAAGGGCGCGCGGAGCGACCTCGGGAGCCCAGTCAGAGACAGCCCGAATGCGGCCGTCGAAGTCCGCGAAAGTGGAAGCCAACTCTGGAGTCAGCAACAACCTCGGATCAACGACGTCCACATCTAACTTTCCCTGAGCCCACTTGGTCGGAACATACGACCAGGCCTCCTCCATCTTCAGGAAAAAGAATTTCTGTTGCCACCCCCGCCAGCTGTCCTTAGTGGCGAAGGTGAACATGAATTTTTTGCTCCCGGATCCCCGAGGTAGCAAGAAATAGAAGCCACCCTTCGGGACCACAAAGAGCTTGTAGTACTGCATGAAGATTATAAAATGGGGTTTTATCCCGAACACGCCACACATGCAGAGGTAGGCGTTAAAATAGCAGAACGAGTTCGGGGGAAGCTGGTTCACAGCAATGCCATGAAATTGGCAGAACTCGCAAACCATCTTCAGGGGAGGATACCGAAGTCCGGCCTTCAGCTGGGCTCGGAAAATGGTAACCTCGTTACTATGGTTTGAAAAAGCATAATGGCTAGAGCGAGGCAGCCTTGTAATGGCGTAAGAGGGAAGAAAGAACTTTTTCTTCCACCTCTCTAATTTTGCAGGGGTGGTGCAACAAGGATGGGCTAAAAGAGACTGCCAGCTCTGAGGGATAGGCATTTTCGACATGAAAACGAGTTCGGAAATGGGAAGAAAATAGTTTCCAGAAAAAACTCAAAAGAACAGAGGGATCAAAACACTCTGGAAAACAAAAACCCACCAAAAGATTTGCCAAAGTCTGAGGACGCCGTCGTGAAAGTTGGCTGAAAAAAGCTCTGATTAAGGCAGCTCCGCCACAGAAAGCAAGAAAGTACAAGAACAGGGGAAAAGCAGAGGAAAGAGCAGAAGTAAAAGCAAATGGGACTTATGATGGAATGGGCTATTTATAGGCCAAAGGTGGGTAACCGAAACATCGTCATAAGTACCCTTTGGAGGCGAACCGTCGCCGTAACTGCCCTCTGCACCTGAAAAGGCGCGCCCTCTGTAACCGACACGGCTCTCCTCAATGGCAAACCGCCACGTGTCAATCACCGCGCCAAAGCAGGGGACACGTCTTCTGACATCCCTAAAAAGCTGGGACGCATCGCTTAGACTGACATGCTTGGCCATCAGACGCGACGTTACACAGACCTGCAAGAAGAAAAAGCAGGTTACCTCGAGGACACCAAGAGACAGGCTACAGCCGAACAGCCCATGAGCTTCGGGCAGTTGGTGTATCTTCGGCACAGGCTCCGCCTCGAAGACACCAAAGAACAGGCCAAGGCCGAACAGCCCATACCTTCGGGCAAGAGGTGTATCCTCAGAACAGGTTGAGCTTCCTAAGAGACTCCCAAGAACAACCTCGGAAAGAGATGCAAACCCGAAGTCTTCACTTCGGCTTTCCAAAGGGGGGCATGTGATAGCCAAAGGCTATCGCCTCTATCTGGCCGAACTCCCTGGCACAAGAATGGCCAGAAGAAACTGGCGCTACCCGAGAAAAGGTGGGATCATACACCTCGGGAGATAGCCGAAGAGCTCCGAGCCCGGCACGCCAGGAAACTTGAGGATACTACTTACCCCCCGAGGTTGTAACAGATCGCCTTCGGAAAAGAGGCACCAGCTATCGCGGGCCGAACATGATCTCCCCGAAGGCGGAACTCCCTGAAGCTGGGAACCCCCGAACTGAGTGCGTGTTTCCCGAAGAGGCACCATCCGTACCAAAGGACGACCTCGCCCAGGGACCTCGGGAGTACGGCAGGAGCATTTAAGGAAGCATTTAAGGAAGCCTCTGACACGTCCTTTCACAGACGTCATAAGCCGCCTCAAAAGGCGCTCTGACATGCTGACGCTGTCAAAATCACAACATGGCCCATCTCAGCACAAGGCTCAAGGCAACCTGCTACCAGCTATCTGTCCCCTACGCCCAGAAAATCAGGGAACATCCGACCGAACACGTGTCGCGATCTGAACGGGCTAGGCACTCCTATAAATACCAGGAAATAAATACTTGGCAGGAGGCTGGTGGGCAAAGATCTGACTCCCAGGCTCTGAGAAAGTCACCAGGCGAGACTCTCCAGCCCCTTCGTGCTATTTCCTCTGCCTTTTCTCAGCCACCACTGACTTGGGCGTCGGAGGCTCCCCCCCCGGAAACACATTCCGGGGGCCTCCTAACCCTTTGTTTCTGGACTTTCAGGCACACTCCCTTGGGCGGACCATCTTCCTGGCGTTCTTCCTCCTAGAAGTCTCTCCACCAGTCATCATGACTCTAAACGATGAGGCCCCCGGCCATCAGGGATGTTCCTGAAACTTCTGATTGAGACAATTTTGTCTTTTTCTGTCAATTTGGGCCAGAACCGTCGGTTTGGCCCAAAATTCATGTGAAAAACTACCAAATGCTCCTGGAACTTTCAGATTTGATCAAATTTTCCCAAAACTTCTTAATATTTGTCATTTTTACCCCAAACTTTTCAATTTTGTCATTTTTTATGGAGTTTTTTTTTTTTTTTTTTTTATTTCATACATATATATATACACACATATATCATTTTTAACTAAACCCTTATAAAAAAAAATGTATTTTAAACTAATTAACTTAATTAAATTTTTTTTTCAGTAATAATAATATTAATTAATTAACAATAATATTAATTAAATAATGTTTTCAAATTTTTTTAAATTTTTTTGGATATACACACATAGATATTAACTTATCAAAATGCCCCTCCCCCAAAACTATTTAATTTAATTTTCTCTTTGTATAATAATTAATTAATAATTTTTTTTAATTATTATTTATTTTTCTAATTTTTAATTAAAATTTTTTTTATTTTTATTTTTTTAAAAAAAAGGTCGGACGAAATTGGGTGTCAACAGTTGCCCCCCTTTGCATGCTTCATGGGACATGATGTATGCAAAGTCGTTACCAAATTTCGTCCGACTTAGCTAGGTATTGAGAACCTTCTCGCCGTCTAAATCCTGAGGTTAAGGAATCCTCCTTAGAACCTCGGCGATAGGAGCTGTCCTATCGTTGAAGGAAAATTGATTGATTTCAAGGTAAAGGTTCCATCCTTAAAACCCCGGCGATAGGAGCAATCCTACCGTTGAAGGAAAATTGATTGATTTCGAGGTAAAGGTTCCATCCTTAAAACCCCGGCGATAGGAGCAGTCCTACCGTTCAAGGAAAATTGATTGATTTTGAGGCAAAGGTTCGATCCTTAAAACCTCGGCGATAGGAGCAGTCCTACCGTTGAAGGAAAATTAATTAATTTCGAGGGAAAGGTTCCATCCTTAAAACCCCGGTGATAGGAGCAGTTCTACCGTTGAAGGAAAATTGATTGATTTTGAGGCAAAAAGGTTTCTTCCTTAAAACCCCGGCGATAGGAGCAGTCCTACCGTTGAACGAAAATTGATTGATTGCGAGGCAAAGGGTCCATCCTTAAAACCCCGGCGATAAGAGCAGTCCTACCGTTGAAGGAAAATTGATTGATTTCGAGGCAAAGGTTCCATCCTTAAAACCCCGACGATAGGAGCAGTGTTAGGCACCTCCTAAATGCTTGGCTTAGGCCAAGGAGAACCAAGGAAGTAAGAGAAAACAGAAAGGGGAGAGTAAGAGGAATTATAGAATATAGTATAGTGGCCTATGTGTAAAGCTGGAGACTGTAGGGCCTATTTGAGCATAGGGACTATACTAGAGAAAAACAGACAGAAAACAGAGAAAGGGGATCAAATTGCACACTTGATTGAGTGCTACAATTAAAACTACAAACTTGGAAGTGGAAGTTTCGGCCATGCAAAAGTTATGTGGACTAGTAGTGTACTAAGCCAAATTGTGGGAGACAACAATGATTACTAGTCAAAATCTTGTCTACCACTAAAGTACTATTCACTAGTTACTAGTTAAGCTAACTAGTCTTTATTTTAGTTACATGGCCGGTTATGCATGGGTGTATATAACACCTTGGTACTTGTGTTGTTTATTTGCTTGGCATCTTGGGCCATGTGTGGACTTAAGTGTCCATTTAGACACAAGTTTTAGTGGCGGTTTTGTGGACTTGTAAGCTTGGAAGGCTACTTTGCACCATGCATTTTATTGGAAGGCAAAAGTTGGCATTTAGCTAACTAAAACCCAAGTTAATTCGGCCGAAACTAGTCAAAGGCCATTTTGTTCATTTCGGGCTTGCCTTTGTTCTTACTTGGCCGAGTGAGTTCTTGAGAGTTCCTTGGGAATTTGGTCTTGGATTTCAAGGAAACTTGAAGGCATTAGAGAATTCAAGCTTGAAGAGTGTGTTTCGGCCTTGGCTTGCTTGGATTCAAGTGTTGTTCTTCAAGTTTGAAGGAAGGCCGAGCCAACCCAGCTAGGGTTTTGAGGTAATCCTTGTTATCCTCTTGAATACATGGTAAATCTTCCATGAACAAGAGATTTAAATGCTCAATTGAAGTTAGATTGAGCTAATTGAGCAAGTAATGTCTCGGTTTGGAAGTGAAATGTTGGCCGAATGAATTGGATGAATGAACATGGTGTTCTTCTTCTTAAAGATGGAAATTTATCCATGTTTGATGCTTGATATTACCTATGTAATCTTGTGATAGGTTGTTGGGGTGAAGGACACCAAATTTGTGGAAGTTAGTGTGTTGGCCGAAAGGTGGATTTGAGGTAATTCATGTTCTACCTCTAATTACATGGCATTGATGCCATGAGCTTTGATTATTGATGATATAGTGAATGTATGTTGGGTTGGATTGATGAAGAACAAATGTGGGTGAAGTTGGGTTTTATGGCCGAAAGCTTGAAGTGGTATAATTTAGTGTCCATTACTTGAGTACATGGTAATGATGCCATGAAACATGTTTAGTGGTGATTTGGTGATTATATGATGAACTAAATTGATGAAGCACATTGTTATGTGATTATGGGCATTTTAGCCGAGAGCTAAACTTAATGTGAAATGGTGTGTTTTACTTGGTTACATGGTATTTGTGCCATGAGCAAGCTTTATGGGTGATTACATGATTATGTAATGAATTAGAAGGATGGATAGTATAACTATGTGAAGGTGGGCACTTTGGCCGAGAGCTTAAGTGTGTGTATTGTAGTGTCCTTCATAGAAATCATGGTAGTTAATCCATGGGTTTGTGTTGTTAATGCCTATGTATTGTTATGGTAGGCATTGTGGTTGAAGGGCACTTGGACATTTGAAGTTGGCTTGAGACCGAGAGCTATTGAGGTAGGGTTCACTAACACTTGATGTTGCTTGGTATTGTGCCATGGTTCAAGTGTTTAGAGTGGCTAAGTGATGGTTAAAATCTGCCATGTGATCTTAGTTGCTTGATGGGCTTAATGATTATACTTGGTTGTTTTGTTGATTAGCTAATTAACTATGGTACATGTACTAGAAATGCAAGTAAATGTGGCCTATTTGCTTGGCATTTTGGGAGCTCCAAATGGAAATGATATATTGGTAAGATTTGTGTGCAAGAAATGCACATGGGTACATGTATGGCTTATATGGCCGAGAGCAACAATGTGGAGTGTGTGTGTGTACTTGTGTGCTTTGGTGATTTCTTGTGCATGCTAACCCCATTTGAGGATTAATTGTTATGATAATATATTTTGTATATGGGTATGCTTGGTTTTCTTGTCTTTGTGTCTGTTTTGCAGGTTGAGCTAACCAATTGGAGGTTAAGCTTTGAGTGAACACTCAGCTTAACTAAATAGACTCTTTTTAGAGTTGGTTATATATAAGTGAATCCTACTGAGTTTTACTCACTGCCCATCCTTTTCTTTTCAGGCAAAGATATTCGGCCTGAATAGTGCTTGCTTGCTTGCTTGTGATTGTGTTTGCACTAATTTTACTTAGTTTCCAAGGTATGTGCCAATGTGTGCTTGGCTTACTACTTTTGGGTTCACTACAAGTCTTATTGTTTGTTGGCCGAGACTTATGTTTTAAGTTTGCAGGCTGTAGAGTGGGAACTGTCTAGGAGAGCATGGATACTTGGACTTTAGCTCTGATTGTGGTATTCACCTTTATGACCATGAATATGGCCATAGGTTTGGTGTTGCAGTGTGTACTTCTGTATGGGATTCTCAAGGTTTTATTTGACCATTAGGAGTATGGTCTCGGGTTGTATGTAACTTGGCATGAACAACTTATGGATGCTTGGCATATATAGCCATGTTAGATACTAGGTAGACTACCATTTTGATTTGTATATATGTGTAGTCTTGGATACCTAGTTTGTGGATGTTTTGTGGATCTTGGATGCCAAGTTATGTATGGACTTATGGATGGCATTATGCTTGCCTATGTATGCTGGATATTATGGGCCAAAGTTGCCACTTTTATGTGAATGGTTATGGACTTGGACATGTGAAACTGTTGTGCACAATGGTATGTACTTTAGTAGGCCGAGAGCATCATGCATCTTTATTTGTTGTTTTCAAAACCTAAACCAACATTGTGGGCTTCTTGGTTGCCATATAGATAGTACACTTGATTGCACACCATGTATGCACTTAAACTTCATTAAGTGTTGCCTTGCTTGGAATGCAAGTTTTCAGTTAAAATCTTGCTTGTTGTGCAAGTTAGTGTTTTGGGCCTTGCCTTTGCTGCAAGTTGATAATGGATCTTGTTAAAGCCACCTGGGCCACCTCCCAGGCCTCATAACTTAAGAAAATAAGACTTAAAAGTTGTCATTACTTGCTTGGCCGAATCAGGCACTTTGAGATTAAACATTGGGTTTGGGAGTTAAATTAGAAGATGATAGGCCAGGGCCTGAGTGAGGTGTGACAAGCAGTCCTACCGTTGAAGGAAAATTAACTGATTTCGAGGCAAAGGTTCCATCCTTAAAACCCCGGCGATAGGAGCAGTCCTACCGTTGAAGGAAAATTGATTGATTTCGAGGCAAAGGTTCCATCCTCAAAATCCCGGTGATAGGAGTAGTCCTACCGTTGAAGGAAAATTCTTTGATTGAGGCTAAGGAGCTTTCCTTAGGACATCGGCGATAGGAGCTGTCCAATCGTTGAAGGAAAATTGATTGATTTTGAAGCTAAGGAGCTTTCCTTAGGACCTCGGCGATAGGAGCTGTCCTATCGTTGAAGGAAAATTGATTGATTTTGAGGCTAAGGAGCTTTCCTTAGGACCTCGGCGATAGGAGCTGTCCTATCGTTGAAGGAAAATTGATTGATTTTGAGGCTAAGGAGCTTTCCTTAGGACCTCGGCGATAGGAGCTGTCCTATCGTTGAAGGAAAATTGATTGATTTTGAGGCTAAGGAGCTTTCCTTAGGACCTCGGCGATAGGAGCAGTCCTACCGTTGAAGGAAAATTGATTGATTTCGAGGCAAAGGTTCCATCCTTAAAACCCCGGCGATAGGAGCAGTCCTACCGTTGAAGGAAAATTGATTGATTTCGAGGCAAAGGTTCCATCCTTAAAACCTCGGCGATAGGAGCAGTCCTACCGTTGAAGGAAAATTGATTGATTTCGAGGCAAAGGTTCCATCCTTAAAACCCCGGCGATAGGAGCAATCCTACCGTTGAAGGAAAATTGATTGATTTCGAGGCAAAGGTTCCATCCTTAAAACCCCGGCGATAGGAGCAGTCCTACCGTTGAAGGAAAATTGATTGATTTCGAGGCAAAGGTTCCATCCTTAAAACCCCGGCGATAGGAGCAGTCCTACCGTTGAAAAAATTGATTGATTGATTGATCGAGGCAAAGGTTCCATCCTTAAAACCCCGGCGATAGGAGCAGTCCTACCGTTGAAGGAAAATTGATTGATTTCGAGGCAAAGGTTCCATCCTTAAAACCTCGGCGATAGGAGCAGTCCTACCGTTGAAGGAAAATTGATTGATTTCGAGGCAAAGGTTCCATCCTTAAAACCCCGGCGATAGGAGCAGTCCTACCGTTGAAGGAAAATTGATTGATTTTGAGGCAAAGGTTCCATCCTTAAAACCCCGGCGATAGGAGCAGTCCTACCGTTGAAGGAAAATTGATTGATTTCGAGGCAAAGGTTCCATCCTTAAAACCCCGGCGATAGGAGCAGTCCTACCGTTGAAGGAAAATTGATTGATTTTGAGGCTAAGGAGCTTTCCTTAGGACCTCGGCGATAGGAGCTGTCCTATCGTTGAAGGAAAATTGATTGATTTTGAGGCTAAGGAGCTTTCCTTAGGACCTCGGCGATAGGAGCTGTCCTATCGTTGAAGGAAAATTGATTGATTGATTTTTTGAGGCTAAGGAGCTTTCC
Source organism: Aquilaria sinensis (assembly GCA_005392925.1). NCBI lineage: Eukaryota > Viridiplantae > Streptophyta > Magnoliopsida > Malvales > Thymelaeaceae > Aquilaria > Aquilaria sinensis. The sequence continues at coordinate 713,992 of SMDT01002892.1, read as the reverse complement.
TTAGAACCTCGGCGATAGGAGCTGTCCTATCGTTGAAGGAAAATTGATATGAAAGCAAACTTTATATGAAAGCAATTGAAATTGGAATAATTTCTTCGGAAGTGTAAATTTTCATAATAAGCAAGTGCAGAAATTGAAATTTCCATAAAACGAGTGAATCTGAATGATGAGACGTAGCAATAACACTGACAAATTATATAAAGGGAACGGATGTTTGGAATCAATATCCAAGGTTTCATCTAATATTTTCCTCAGAAAATATAGATTCCATCTAATATTTTCCTCAGAAAATATAGATTCCCTTGTGAGATATGTCATCCAAATAAGGTTGAAGCTTAGCTACCCCAAAATGTCCTGACTAGTGGACCTAATAGGATGCGTCTCAAGAGTAAACAAAATTACTCCTTACTCAGCCATTCCAAACTAAAGGCTTTGTCCTATGGTTTTAATATCAGCATGAACAAAATTATCCTACAAGATAAAAAAGAAAGAAATTCCCTGAAAAGAAAAACCAAAATACGAAAGAAAATGCTGATAATAAAACTAAAGGACAAGAAGAACGGATTGGATCGCTTCTTCTTCCACAATACTTCAACAGGCCAGGTAAAGGAAAATTATGGGATGGAACTGGTCGGGAAAGACTGTCGTGTCCAGTCTATCTGAATCGTTGCTGGATCTGGTTCGGGAACAAAAGCTTGCATTTTATCAAGTAATTCTTCAACAGTTGTTGTAGATATTAGGATTCTTCGTGCTGCTCTTGATATAAAATTCTTCTGCATAGCGTAATCCATAAAAGCTATCAAACCTGTAAAGAAATTGTTAACATTCAACAGCCCAATAGGTTTCTTATGCAAATTAAGTTGGGCCATGGAAGCAATTTGGAAGACTTCTCCTAATATACCAAAACCACCGGGTAGAGCGATAAAAGCATCAGCATTTAAAAGCATTTGTAGCACACGCTCTTGCAGATTTTTGACCACTAGCTCTTCTCCGATCGTGCCCCCAGAAACAAACTTCAAAGGTTCTGGGATAATGCCTAGAACTTGACTTCCTCCTAAAGATGCTGCTGATGCTACGCCTCCCATTAATCCGACACTACCTCCTCCATAAACTAAATGTATTTTACGCTCAGCCAATACTCTACCCAAATGGTTGGCTGCCTTTAAGTACTCTTCGTCTTTTCCAGGAAAAGCCCCAGAAAATACACAAATACTTCGGGATTTACGAGTTGAGGTTTTCTCCATTCCTATCCTTAACCTTGTGAGAAATGAAGAAAAGATGATGTATTTATAGAGGTGAAAAGATAATGCAATAATTACATTTAAAGAGTAGATAATTATTGTCGGAAGAGGAGGAAAATTTCCAAAATGACAGCTATACACAGTAATCGTGACTGTGGCTCACGTCAGGAGTAGGTACATTATTTTTTGGAAGAGAAGGAAAATTTTCAAAAGCGACAGCTAGCATGTACAGTAGTCGTGACTGTGGCTCACGTCAGGAGTAGGTACATTATTTTTGGAAGAGAAGGAAAATTTTCAAAAGCGACAGCTAGCATGTACAGTAGTCGTGACTTTGGTTCACGTCTTCCACTGGCTTTACGTCCAGTAACGGCTTCAATGCCTTCTATGAATCGGCGATTTGCATCCCTTCCAGTTTTCTTACAAACTGGCAAACAGGGTCGTTTAAAGTCAGATTCCCAATACTGTAACGATCTCGTTCTTTTTGGAAAGTCATCCATAAACCAACAATCTCAAATTGCACCATTCCACAAGAGTGCGCTTCAAGAGTCTCTCGGATATCCTCCAGAGATTCCTTACGCAGGCCATTCTTAATGAATTTTCTTCTATCTTCACGATTTCTGGTGATCATCCCTGAAGAACGACATTTAGTGCCGCAAATCCACTATCCACAATTATGACAGACGCCTAGCCTCCTTGCTCTTCTCTTTTTGGCATAAGCGCTTTTACCAAAGCCGGGCATACGGGGGAAGAATGCATCTGGAACTTCACCAGCCGAACGAACCTTAGCTTCGATTAGCCACCGCACATTATCAGGAATGCCTTTGTGCATAAATACTCTGAATCGTTCACATCTAGCTTGATAAATCTTTTTAAGAACATTTATTGGGAGGGAAGGAAAATACTTTCGTAGGGCGGAAAGAGAAGACTCCATTGATGAAGGAGGAATTTAAGAGAAGAAAGGAAGAAATTAGTTATTGTAGGAAACGGAAATAACTGACTTTGAGAGTCACGGAGTACCGTATCCAGAAAGAAGAACACGCATTTATAGCGATGAAAGGATAACGTGTTTATTACGCTTACAGAAGCAAGTACATTATTGTCAAAAGAAAAGATAAATGACAGCTTATATGTACAGCAATCATGACTGTGGCTCTCATCTTCCACTGGTTTTATGTCTAGTAACGGCTTCAATGCCTTCTATAAGTCGGGGATTTGCTTCCTATCCAGTTTTCTTACAAGCTGGCAAACAGGGTCGTTTACAGTCAGATTTTGGGGACTGTAACGGTCTCGTTCTTTATGGTAAGTCCTCCATAAATTGACTATTTCGCGTTGTACTATTCCACAAGAATGCGTTTCAAGAGTCCCTCGGATATCCTCCAGAGATTCCTTACGCAGACCATTCTTAATGAATTTTCTTTTATCTTCACGATTTTTGGAGATGTATCCTAAAGAGTGGCATTTAGTATTGCAATTCCATCGTCCACATTTATAACAAACATCTAGCCTTTTTGCTCTTCGCTTTTTGGCATAAGCGCTTTTACCTAAGCCGGGCATACGAGGCATAAATGCATCTGCAACTTCACCAGCCGAACGGACCTTAGCTTCAATTATCCACTACACATTGTCAGGAACGCCCTTGCGTATAAAAACTCTGATTCTTTCACATCTAGCATGGTAGATCTTTTTAAGAACATTTATTAGAATAGAAGGAAAGTACTTTCACAGGGTAGAAAGAGTAGAATCCATTGATGAGAGAAGAATTTGAGAGATGATGGAAAGGAATCAGTTATTGTAGGAAACTGAAATAACCAACTTTGAGAGTCACGAAGTACCGTATCTGCTATTTAACCGGAGAGAAGAACATGCATTTATAGTGATGAAAGGATAACGTGTCGATTACACTTACGGGAGCAAGTACATTATTGTCAAAAGAACAATGTAAATTTTCCAAATATGACAAATTGTATGTACAGTGATTGTGACTGTGGCTCACATCTTCTACTGGTTTTACGTCCAGTAACGGCATTAACGCCTTCTATGAGTCGAGGATTTGCTTCCCATCCAGTTTTCTTACAAGCTGGCAAACAGGGTCGTTTAAAGTCAGATTCCCAGGACTGTAACGGTCTCGTTCTTCATGAAAAATACTCCATAAATCAAGAAGTTCACGTTGCACAGATCCACAAGAATGCGTCTCAAGAGTCAATTGGATATCATCCAATGAGTCCTTACTTAGGCCATTCTTGATGAATCGTATTTTATCTTCTTGATTATCAGAGATCATGCCTAAAGAACGACATTTAGTATTACAAGTCCACCGACCACATTTATGGCAGACTTGTAACCTTTTCGCTCTTCGCTTTTTGGCATAAGAGCTTTTGCCTATACCAGGCATGTGAGACACAAATGCCTCTGGGATTTCACCTGCCAGACGAACCTTAGCTTCGATTAACCATCGTACATCTTCAGGGATTCCTTTGTGCATCAAAACTCTTAATCGTTCACAGCGAACTCGGTAGATCTTTTTGAGAATGTTCATTGGGAGAGAAGGAAAATATTTTCGCAAGGCAGAAAAAGTAGGATCCATTTTCTAGAGGGAAGTAAAAGAAACAAGGGAGGAAGGAATCAGTTATTATGGGCAACTGAGAGAACCGACTTGAGAGTCACGGAGTACCGTATCCGCCACTTAACCGGAAAAGTGGATCCTACTTTATTTTGATGTCATAGATATTTCTTATCTTTGATATTCCATCAAGCTGATGTCGATCCAGTCCTCGATTATTGAATCCATTGCCCACTTTTGACAAATTATCAACGACAATATTTCTTGATGTCTGCCTTATCCTTGACCATAGCTATCTCTTATCTTGGATACTGCTAAGCTAGCATCAATCCTGTCCTTCCAGGTGTAGTCTCGATTATTGAATCTATTGCCAGGCTTTTGACATATTGTCTACCTTATCCTTGACCATAGCTATCTCTTATCTTGGATACTGCTAAGCTGGCATCAATCCTGTCCTTCCAGGTGTAGTCTCAATTATTGAATCTATTGTCAGGCTTTTGACATATTGTCTACCTTATCCTTGAATTCCTGATGCGGGTTGGTCCAGCGTATTAGCTGTGCATCCAGTGATAGACTGGTAAGAGCTGATGTCATTGACATCTCAGCTTATACTGCTGTAACTGTGCCGTGGATGTGCTTCCCATTTGGTCCCGGTTATGCAAAGGCCGTGCATGCATGATGTGAAATGCATGAATGCAGAGCATGTGTAACTGATGGTTTTTTTTTTTTTGAAGGGATCTAGTTCTTCATGTCTTTGCTTTGCTGGATCCCCTTTGTGATTGTCTTCTTGGACTATCATTAAATCTCTTTATGCTTCCCAGCTCTTGTCCATTGTCTCAAAAGCTTGACTCTTTTCAAAAGCCCCTTCAAAGAAGTTTTCCTTGACTTGTTCTTGAATTTTGGCCTCGATTTCCTTAATGTTCGCTCGCTTCGTACTTTATGCCTCTCTGGATAGTTGTCCCTTTTGAAATATTCTTGAGTATGATTCTTTCATGCTGACGTGAACATACTAAGACTTCTGAAGCGATCATCCAGGCAACTACCAAAGCTATCTCCTGAAGATTTGTCACTCCTTCTTCTTTGTTAGCCTATGTTCTGTGCCGTTCGCAAAGCAGGACCTCAATCTTACCTGTTTTAATTCATAAAGCTTATCAAAGTAATCTACGGTCTTTGCTTTTTCTGAGTTTTAATTATTACTATCCTTTCTACAAAAGTCACAATTTATTGCACACTTGAGGCTAGTAGGAATGTGAGATTTGAAGGAAAAGAGCTAGAGAAAAATGACTTTTCATTTTTTTGGATAAAGGAATATAAAAGTTGAATGTGAGATTTGAAGAAGAAGAGCTAGAGAGAATTGGCTTTTCATTTATGAGTAAGGGAATATAGAAAGTCTTGGGTACAGATGAAGAACAATGAAGATCTGAGAGAAGAACACTCTCTTTGACAACTTTGATCAAACAAGCTCTGGCAACCCTGTATCCACTTCTTCCCTTCTGTCCGAAAACTTCATCATTATGCAAAGTATTTCTTTACTGAATCTGAGTTTACTGGTTTTGGTAGCTCTCGTCCATCCATTTCTGTCAGAATTAGAGCCCCTCCTGAAAAGGCTTTCTTCACCACATATGGTCCATCATAGTTTGGTATCCATTTTCCTCTAGAATCATGCTGAATGGGTAGAATTTTCTTGAGCACTATGTCACCTTCATGAAATTGTCGTGGGCGAACTTTTTTTATTGTAAGCGCGGATCATCCTCCTTTGATAAAGTTGCCCATGACAGAGGGCCGTCATTCTTCTTTCATCAATTAGGTTTAATTGCTCATATCTAGCCTTGACCCATTCTACTTCTTTCAATTGAGTATCCATTAGTACCCTTAATGAAGGAATCTCAACTTCAATGGGCAGTACGGCCTCCATACCATATACCAGAAAAAAAGGTGTTGCTCTAGTAGAAGTACGGGTAGAAGTTCTGTAAGCATGTAGTGCGAAAGGCAACATCTCATGCTAGTCCTTGTAAGTGATAGTCATCTTTTCAATAATTCTCTTGATATTTTTATTGGCTGCTTCTACTGCACCATTCATCATCGGTCGATAAGGTGCTGAATTGAGATGCTTGATCTTGAACTGTTGGCACAAAGTCTGCATCATTGCATTATTCAAGTTCGTGGCATTGTCTGAGATGATACACTCTGGCAACCCATAGCGACAAATGATCTCTTTCTTAATGAACCGGCATACCACCTTTTGAGTTACATTTGCATAAGACACAGCTTCTACCCATTTGGTGAAGTAGTCTATTGCCACTAGAATGAATTTGTGACCATTAGAAGCTTTGGGGGTAATTGCTCCAATGACATCAATTCCCCACATAGCAAAAGGCCAAGGTATTGCTGTTACATTAAGAGGAGCAGGTGGAGCCTGGATCTTGTTGGCATATATTTGGCACTTATGACATTTTCTTACGTGATTGATGCAATCACTTTCTAATGTGAGCCAATAGTAGCCAGCCCTCATTATTTGTCTTGCCATGGTATGACCACTAGTGTGTGCTCCACACATTCCAGAATGAACTTCTTCCATGATCTTTCGTGCTTCATGAGCATCTACACAGCGAAGTAGCATCGAGTCTGGGGTTTTCTTATAAAGTATGTCTAGGTTTAAAAGAAAACCCATTGACAATCTTCGTAGAAATCTCTTGTCATTTTCTGATGCTTCTGGTGGATATACTCGTTCTTGGAGGTATTTCTTGATATCGTGATACCAAGGTTTCCCATCCAATTCCTCCTCCACGCTCATGCAATAAGCTGGGGAATCTAGTATTTTCATTTCAAAAACCGGAGTATGCTCAGGGTCGCTTATCTTGTACATGGCAGCTAAAGTAGCTAAGGCGTCCGGAATTTGATTATCTTCCCTTGGAAGATGATGGAAGCTTATACTGTTAAATTTTCCTGCCAAGTCTAGTATGAGCTTTTGGTAAGGGATCAATTTTGAATCCCTTGTCTCCCATTCTCCATTGATTTGATATATGACCAATGCGGAATCCCCATAAACTCGGAGATCTCGTACTTTCAATCCCAGTGCCATTTGGAGTCCCATAGCACATGCCTCATATTCTACTATATTGTTGGTACAAGGAAATGTAATTTTTGCTGTGAGGGGAAACTGCTCTCCACTTGGAGAGATGAGTATAGCTCCAATCCCTTGTCCCAAAGCATTAGATGCTCCATCGAATGCCATTTTCCATGTTTCATCATCTTCAGAGACTTCCTGTTCTATCGTCATTATATCTCCATCAGGAAAGTCCATTCTCATTGGCTCATAATCATCCAATGCTCTATCAGCAAGATATTCAGCAATCACACTCCCTTTTACAGCCTTTTGGGTGACGTACTGTATGTCGTATTCAGACAACAGCATTTGCCATTTTGCAATCCTGCCTGATAAAGCGGGTTTCTCAAAAATGTACTTAATGGGATCAGTCTTGGAGATCAGCAATGTGGTGTTGTTGAGCATGTAGTGTCGTAGTCGGTGTGCTACCCATGCAAGGGCACAACAGGACTTTTCTACTATTGAGTATTTAGCTTCATATGTGGTAAGCTTTTTGCTCAAATAGTAAATTGCATGCTCCTTCTTGCTTGTCTCATCACGTTGACCCAATACGGATCCTAATGAAGAATCCTGTATGGATAAATATAGAATCAACGGTTCTCCGGATCGAGGTGGTATCAAGACTGGTGGATTTGATAGATATTGCTTGATTTTCTCGAATGCTTCTTGGCATTCGTTATTCCACTCAATCGGATTGTTCTTCTTTAGTGATTTGAAAAGAGGTTCACACTTGGACGTCAATTGTGATATGAACCTTGCTATGAAGTTGATTCTACCCAGAAAACTTCTTACTTGTTTTGGAGTCTTCGGGGGTTGCATTTCTTGTATCGCCCTGACTTTACTTGGGTCAACTCGAATCCCATCTTTGCTTACCATGAAACCCAATAACTTTCCTGAAGAGGCTCCAAAAGTACATTTGGCAGGATTCAGTTTTAGTTGATACTTGCGAAGTCTATCGAATAGTTTTCTTAGCACTTTTAGATGCCCCCCAGCAGTGAAAGTTTTGGCGATCATGTCATCTACATATACTTCAATTTCTTTATGCATCATGTCATGGAATAAGGCGACCATGGCTCTTTGATATGTAGCACCAGCATTCTTTAACCCAAAAGGCATCACCTTATAGTAGAAGGTACCCCAAAGGGTAATAAAAGCAGTTTTTATCATATCATCTGGATCGAGTTTGATTTGATTGTACCCAGAAAAGCCATCCATGAAGGAAAAGTAGGAGTTTCCCGCGGTATTATCCACCAGCGTATCAATGTGAGGAAGTGGGAAGTTATCTTTAGGGCTGGCCTCGTTCAAGGGCCGATAGTCCTGACAAACTCTTAGTTTCCCACTTTCTTTCTTTTCAACTGGAACTATGTTGACGACCCATTCTGTATATTCAGCGACTCCAAGGAATCCAGCATCCCATAGCTTTCGAATCTCATCTTTTACTCTCAAGATCATATCCGGCTTTAATCTTCGTAACTTCTGTCTGACGGGCTTCACTCCAGGCTTCAATGGTATTTTGTGTAGCACTATGTCTAAGCTTAAGCCGGGCATATCTTGGTATGACCAAGCAAATACGTCCACATATTCCTTCAATAAGTGGATTAGTTCTTCTTTCTCTTCAGGAGGAAATAGAGTGCCAATCTTGACTTCTTTTACATCCTGATTGTCTCCCAAGTTGAATGTCTCAGTTGGTTCCTGACTTGTTGCTCTTTCTTTTTCATCTTGCTCGATCATTTTTAATAACTCAGGAGATATTTGAAGATCTTCGTCATCCGAGTCAGCAGTGTTTACAGGATTATCAAAGTTCATTCTTTCATTGTCATCAAAGAGAGTTTCAGGTCTGCATTAGCCAGAGAGAAAAGAAAGAAGAGAAAATGGCGAGAATGAGATGGATGCAAACTGGTACTTTATTTATAATGTGCATAAATCACAACTTTATTGGAATGAAAAGCAATAACTAAAAGGTTCACTTAAGCAAAGACTACACCCTATTGATTGAACCTTTCTTTAGGAGGTTTTTACTATTAAATTACTTTGAAAAGCTCTCGATTACAACAGGCAGTTCTATCGCCTCCCAATTGTTCAGCACATCCCGTGGGCTACAGGGTTGAACGAGCTCCTCATTTTCGGGTGAATCACTGATTATTGCCTGAATCGAAAGACTTTCAAAAGACTTGTTGATGCTGATGGTCAGCGCGCCTTCATTGTCATTTTTTGGAATCAAGCCACCACTCACGAATGTTTCAGTGATGTCAGGGATATCCAGATTTCTTTCCTCTAGAGGATGCCCTTTTAGTCGTGCAATCCTCTTTTCTCTCTTTTCAGCTATCGTCTTCATTTTATCTTGCCTTGTCGGTGTGAAACCTAGGCCGTATTTTCCTTCATTTGCAGAGATTTTCAATGGCTCTGGGATTCCTTGTAAATCTTGTCCCAGACCTAACCCCGGTGAGTATCCTCCTTTCATCATGAGTTTGGCGACCATGCGACTTGTTTTGGAGATGCTAGGCACGGGTTCTTCTCCATATTCACCGACATAGGTAGCATTAACAATTTCAAAAGACCTGAAAGAGCAATCAGGTATATCTTCATTGACCTCGACATATTGAGCATCCGCAGGTCTAGATAGCAGAATGTCTTCTTCAGCAAAGACTGTGATTAACTTTCCTTCAATAATGAATTTCATTTTTTGGTGTAATGAAGAAGGAATTGCTCCAGCCATATGGATCCATGGTCTTCCCAACAGACAAGTATAAGAAGGATTAATATCCATAACTTGGAATGTGATGTGGAAGACACAAGGGCCAATCCCTATTGGCAGCTCTATTTCTCCAACAACATCTCTCTTCGTCCCATCAAATGCTCGAACGACGATATGACTGTTGTTGAGGTATGATGGGTCTATACCAAGCTTGTGTAAGGTTTCAAGTGGCATTACGTTTAGAGCTGACCCATTGTCGATAAGAACTCTAGCCATAATTCGATCTTTGTACTTAACCAAAATATGTAGAGCCTTAGAATGACCTCTTCCTTCTGCTGGTATCTCATCGTCAGTGAATGTGATGAGATTCTGTGCCGTGATGTTGTTGACGAGGTGGTCAAAATTATTCACGGAAATATCTTGCTCAACATAGGCCTTATTCAAGACTTTGAGAAGGGCTTCTCGATGAGCATCAGAGCTTAAGAGTAGTGAAAGTATGGAAATCTTTGCTGGCAGGCGGTTTAACTGCTCCACGATGCTGTACTCACTTTGCTTTATGAGTTTGAGACACTCAGTAGCTTGTTCATCCGTTACCGTTCGAGGCATCTCTTGCTCTTTGGATGTATTTGTATCAAGAGGCCCACTTGTTGGGTCTGTGATGTTCTTATCTTGTTGGAGCTTGTTCATTTGCTCTGGAGAATAACATCGACCACTTCTAGTCATACTCCCAACCTCTAACGGAGTTGATGTAATGTTGGAAGTGTAATCATACTTCCATGGAACAGCCTTATCTGATTTGTAGGGGAATGGAGTTGGGACTTGAATCCTTAAAGGCTTGACAGTAGGTTTTGAAATTGGTATGACTAGTGGTCTTGGCATAGCATTGACTTCCCGCTCTTTAATGATTACATTTACATCAACATCTTTATCTGACATAAAAATGATGAGTTGGGATGAGTCTATGAGTCTTTGTAGATTCTCACGGAATTCTGAGCATTCCTGAATGGAATGACCCTTACTGTCATGAAAATCACACCATTCTTCACCTTTGATTTCTTTGTGTCCAAGAGAAGGCTTTCCAATGATGACCCCTTCTTTCACAAGGCATGAGTATACATGCTTAAGAGGGGTTGTAATGTCGTTGACTGACTTCTTTATCAGTCGGTGTTCCTCTATCATATTGACTGGTTTAGCTTGATGAGGCGGCAATGGGTTGTGAGTGACATTCGGTTCATCAGAAAAGTCCAACCACTTTGACTCGATTAATTGTTGGACTATGCGTTTCAATGCTATGCAATTTTCCAGGCCATGGCCCGCAACGCCATCATGATATGGGCAAATTATGTTGGGGTCCTACCACCTTGGGTATGGGGGTTCCAATGGCCTTGTAGGAATTGGGTGGATAAGTTGGCTTTCAATGAGCTTTGGATACAACTCAGTGTATATCATAGGAATTGGTGCAAAAACTTCTCTTGGTCTTTGTGCAGGTACTGGAGGAATCGGAACAGGTGGCCGTAACTGATTAGGCCTGTTGAGAGGGTAATTGTTGGGTCTATTGGGAGGATAATCATTGGGCCTATTAGGAGGATAATCATTAGGCCTGTTGGGAGGGTAATAATTGGGCCTGTTGGCAGAATAGGATAGGCGAGGTCCGGTGGCCACAGTACCCACAAGGGGAATCCCTCTTCCTCGTCCTATTTGTTGTATTTCTTCATCTTTTCTTCTGGATGGTCCTCCTCTTTTCATAGGATCATTAAAGGACTCAGTAATCTTTCCGGTCCTAATCCCGTGCTCAATTCTTTCTCTAGACATGACAACGTCTGAGAAATTAGTTGCCGAATTGCTAATAAGTTTGTCGTAATATGGGTACTTTAGTGTTTGGACAAATAAAGTAACCATTTCTCTCTCCGTCATGGGTGGCTGAACTTGTGCAGCTAAGTCCCTCCACCTTTGAGCATACTCCTTGAAGGTTTCTTGTTTTTTTCTTTCCATATTCTGGAGAGTTTGGCGATCCGGGGCCAAGTCCATAACATGTTTGTAATTGCTGATAAAGGCCTAAGCAAGGTCATTCCATGTTTTGATGTTTCTTGGACCTTGACTTAGATACCACTGTAGTGTTGACTTTGTAAGGCTTTCTTGAAAAAGTGCTATCCACATCTTCTCGTCTTTTGTGAATGGTTGTAATCTTCTTAGAAACAACGTGATGTAAGTGATGGGATCACTCGTTCCATCGTATTTCACAAAGTCTGGCACCTTAAAGTCTGAGGGGATTACGACATCTGGCACTAAGCAGAGGTCATCCACTGAGAGAGATCCGAATATAGTGCCTCCTTCAATGGCCCGAAGTCTCTTCTCTATTGTTTCAAGCTTTTGAGATTCTCCTTCTTCCTTTGATAGTGTCTTCTTCTCTTCATATACAGTATTTTGTTTCAGGTGAACGCTAGCGGACGGACCTGATTCCTGAAACAGATTTTCTTGAACTGAGATCCGTTGTGGGGTGAATCCCGGAGGATAAGTGGGATCTTGTGGTTCTTTGATGGGGACTTGGGTTGCTTTCCCCTTGATTAGCTCCATCAATTGTTTCATTTGTTCGGCCATGCTTTCTATCTTGGACTCCATATCTATGAGACGTCCTTCGGTTTGCTCTGCCATTAGTCTTGTTTGGAGCCGAGTTGAATATCGGTGTTGAGGTCCAATTTTACCTTTTTAAAGTAAGATTTATTTTATTAGACTTTACATGTATGTGATTGATGTAATGCATGCATGCAATGAATGTTGTAGGTATTCGGTGAAAGAAAGACTACGGTGGAAATTCTTGATTACATTCTCAAGACAATTGTTTCGACTGCCTTTATTATATAGAAATCTCTCAAAAGAAATGGCCCAAGGTACAATATTGTTTTCTAGTCTTAGCAATGAACTCCATCATTTTTTGAACATTTAATGATGAAGTAGGACAGTTCAGTTCTTTCAATTCTCTAGCTTCTTCACCCATTTTATGGGCTTGCTGAGTGATTTTCCTGACTTTAGTCAAAAACACTTCTGTTTGATCCTGAGAAAGTCTGTATTGATCTTCCCAGTATCTTGCTCTCATCTCTTTTTGATCAGTTTCTTCGACTAATTGAGAGATGATTTGTTTTTTACATTCAACTTTTTCTTCGAGGTGTTGTGTTTTGTGACTGAGCTATTGTATATCGATAAGCATTCTCTTGTTCTTCTCTTTTTCCTCCTCTAATTCTTTCTCAAGTTCTCTTTTTGCCAACTTTCTGGGAGCATCATCGGGCAGCACTATTCCTTCCTTTCGATTATTTCTCCATTCACAGTAGGCGGTGGGAGAAAGAATAGGGCCGGACTTCAGTACAAATAGCCTTTTCCATGCAATTGAAATACCCATGGCAAACTTATTCGCCATTGCATCTTCGTGTGAGAATTCCAATTTACTTAGATTGTGAGTCATGGGTATAAATTGCATGTACCCAAATTGCTTCCGTACTTGGGCTGGGGCATAACTTGTTCCTCCCCATATACCCAGAAGAGGAACCCATGGGCAATCGCCACAACGATAGATGACGCGGGTGGAGGTGGACCAGGGGGCTCTCCATTCAATTTGCAACTTATTGATGTTCTTAAAATAGTTAATCCATCCTTCCTTACTGTCATGATGAATGGACTCACTTTTCAAGAAGGCTTCAATTGGAATGAAGTCTTTTGAAAAGCGATTCCCGAAATTTTGTTTGTCACAAGGAAGGTGGCTTTTGATCCATATGTCAAGGAGGTGAGAACATCCAATGAATTTGCGCCCACTTTGGCGACAATAATTCAATGACCTAATGGTTTCACTAAGAATGGCTGAATTCAGATTCACTTGAGCCTTGCAGATTTGCTCGAATAGTGAGATGACGTCTCCCTCAATGAATCCGATGATTCTAGGAAAGATTACCAAGCCATATATTGCCAAAGCAAAAACCTTATGTCTTTGGTCCTTTTGTGGGAGAGTGTGGACCAATTGCTTTATGTCATTCCAACTGATGAATCTACGATACCCCTTTGTTGAGAATTTGGATTGAAGAGTAGAAGCTGGCATGTCCAACAGTTTAGCCAAGGCCCGATGAGGCTCAGTTCTCCTATCATAATGGTACGTCTCCATTGGATAATCAGATGGCCAACCTAGGAGGTTATTGTATTCCTCTATAGTCGGAACAAGATCCATCTTGTTGAAGGAGAAACACCGATAATATGGATCCCAGTTCTGTATCAGTGAACGGATAAGTGATGTATCAACGGTGATTTTTAGCAGGCGAGCAACATGGCCATCTGTCGATGTGAATGCTTCCCGATCCATGGAGCTCCAATTATTCCATACTCGTAATAGTTCAGTTACGTCGTTGTGATCTATACGGACTGATACTTGATCCTTGAGTTGTACATGAGAATGTGGTGTCAGGGAATCTCCATGAAGCTTTTGGGCCGTTTCGGAGAATTCCATAACTTCCGGTTGAGTTTCGATTATTGTAGCATTCCAAGATTCGTCAACAGCCATGGGAAGGTATTCGAGAATGCCTATGGTAGTAATTCCTTCACCGAGTACTTATCCTAATGAATGATATGAATATGCCGGAAAAATAAACAAGGCAAAACAGAGTCAGCAAAAAGTAATATACAGAATCATAAATCTAGCCATATAAGCAAATGGATAAAATTCATGCCTACGGTGATTGGAACCAAGACATAGGAGTTCTTATTGATTGGTTTATGGTAGAGTGAGGAGTTCTATATGCATAAGGTGGTTTATCAAATAGGCCAGGGGTAGTTCTCGAATCCCATCACTAAATTATAGTGACAGACCAATTCCTTACCCTCGAGGGTTTATGTAAGGAAAGGATTAATTTGAGTCGTAGTTTTTTGTGAGCCCATGCAGAGACTATCCGTCTCAAGAGGCAATACAGTACTTTGCTACTTTGAAACCGGTGAAGGCTTGGAGACCATGGTCTCACAAGGACAACAACACCAATTTCGCTTTGAAAGAACGTGTTCGATTTGAGGAAGCTCGGGTATAGAGCTTCATGTCGTAAATGCATAATGCATGTTTACTCTAAGTAAAATATAACACGTAAATCCACATAGAAATAAGCAAAGCAGAACAAAACAAAATCAACTTTTAGGCTTGACTCACTAACGTAGAGGTCCCCAGTGGAGTCGCCAAGCTGTGGCAACGTGGGGGTTTTACAGAGTCGCCACCAATCAGTTTTCGCCTAGGTCGATTGGACACCTAAAAATGGTCTGCGAGAGTTCAAAGGTTCGGGAGTACGGTTACGTTAAAATAACTCTATTTTAACGCCCAAAATTGGTACCTTAGTTGATTTTAATTTTGTTTTGCTTGCTTTTAAATAATTTCAGTTAATTTTCAAACTAGAAATTTTAACTGAATCATTCAGATGTGAATTTTTAAATTAATATGGATTTCAAAATCTCAGTAATTAATTTGTATAAATTTTTTTTATAGCAAACTCGAAATTTCCGAACCATGGATTCTATCGAATCACCCGGATACGGAATTTAATGAAAATTTAGTTTAATATTAAATATTTTAATTAATTAATAATCCATATCATAAATTCTACCGAATTATCCGAATATGGATTTTTATCTTTGTATTTAATTTTTATTCAATTAAAAGTTTTAAAATATTTTTCCAAACCGTGAATCCTGTCGGATCATCCGGATATGAAAATTAATTTAAAATTTTTATTTTTAATTCTTTTATTTAATTATTAATTTAATTATTAAATTTGTCATAAATTTTTATTTTTTTTTTTTCTTTTGGATTTTTTAATGATCTTAATGTTAACTTTTTTTTTTCTTTTTTTTCTTATTTTCTTTTTTTATTTTTCTTTCTTTTCTTCTTCTTTTTTTTTATTCTTTTTTCTTTCTTTTCTTTTTTTTCTTTTTCTTTTCTTTTGATTGTTTGGTGAAAGATCTTTTTTTTTTTTTTTCTTTTTAAGTAATTACTTAATTTATAAAGGAACCAAAAAGTAATTTTTTTAATTATCTAATATCAAGATTTTTTATTTATTTAATAAAGAAACCAAAGAGTTATATATATTTTTTTAAAAAAAAAAAGGATATTCATATATTTTTTTAATTTTGACAAAAGATTTTAAAGTAATTATTGAAATTTTTTTTGGTAAAATTTTATTATTATTATTATTATTATTGGATATTTTATCTTATTTAAAAAATTTTGATATTTTTTATTATTATCTTGGACACTTTATTTTATTTAAAAAAAAGTTTGATATTTTTCCAAACCATGGATCCTGTCGGATCATTTGGATATGGAATTTAATTTAAGTTTTTTTTTATTTAATTAATTATTTTTAATTATAATTTTTTCGATTGGGATTTTATAATAATTTTAATATTTATTCATTCTTCCTTTTTTAATTTTAATTTAATTTTTTTTAAAAAAATTATCTAATCCATAAATTTTAAAGATAACTTAATTAAGATTTTTATTTTTTGGAATTATCTAATTAATAATTTTTTTAATAAAAGGAATAAAAGGTTAACTTTTTAAAGAAATAAAAAATAAATAATAAAAAATATGTGTTCCAAAATAATAGAGGATGGGGGCTTTGTAAATAAAATGGATTCTTGATTAGTCCTAAAAAAAGTAATAAGGTTAATTATTCACATAAAAAAAAATTTCTTCTTTTTATTTTGTTATTATTTTATTTTTTTTATAGCTAAAAGTGAAATAAGTTTAACCATCTATGTAAAAAAAATTACATAAAGTAAATAAAGGAAGGAAAATAAATAAATAAAGAAAAAGTGGGGCTTTTTGGCCATCCACTTAAAAAATTGCACAAATTAAATAACATAGGCAAAATAAATAAATTCCAAATAAATAAATAAAAAAAGCACATAAAGTAAATAAAGGAAAACCTTAGATTAAAAGGACAAATAAATAATTGCAGGAAATAAATAAACAAAGAAAAGTGGGGCTTTTTGGCCATCCACTTAAAAAATAAAAAAATAAAAAAAATAGGAGGTATAACCTTCCATAGAAAAATAATAATAATAATAATAATAAAAGTTAGTTGTTAGTAATTAGTTCTGCAAAAATTAAAAGGTTAGTGACTTATAATGGAATAATAATAATAACAATAATAATAATAAAAGTTAGTTGTTAGTAATTAGTTTTACAAAAATTAAAAGGTTAGTGACTTATAATGGAATAATAATAATAATAATAATAATAATAATAAAAGTTAGTTGTTAGTAATTAGTTCTGCAAAAATTAAAAGGTTAGTGACTTATAATGGAATAATAATAATAAAAGTTAGTTGTTAGTAATTAGTTCTGCAAAAAATTAAAAGGTTAGTGACCAAAATGAATAATCATACAAAGATGAAGGATTAAGACAGGGTTTACCCAAAAAAAATTAAAATTTGAAATTGGCAGGTCGGGTAAACGTTTCCGGCCAAAACGATTTCGTTTCTTTTTCTCTGTTTTCCGGCAACGATGACGGAGGAGGACCCTGGGCTGGCTTCATCGGCGACGGGCTGACGAGACGGAGGTGGAACGGTGGCCGGAAAGAGAGAGATAGAGGGAAACGGAGAGGGAGAGGAAGAAAGAGAGAGGGACGAACCAGCGGAGGGCGAGACGCAGGGGTGGTTGGTGACGGAGGAGGGCGAGACGCACGGGGGGGTGGTTGGCGACGGAGGAGTGTGAGACGCGAAGGTGCGGTGGCTAGTAACGGAAGGCGAGACGCGTGAAAAACAGAAGGTTGACGGATGAGGGAAACAGTGGGCTGAAAGAGAGAAAAGGAAAGTTTTTAGTTTTCTGGGAAGAGGGAGGAGAGGTCAGAGACTGTTTCTACAGTTTTTCCCTTTTTTTAAATAGAGCTCTAATCTTGATTTTTTTCGTTCGTCGTTTCTTCACAGATTTCACCCCTATTTATAGGGGGAAGGGGCCTTGGATTCCCTTAATTAAAAAAAATTCGAAATTTAATTAAAAACAGACTTATCTCTTAATTTGGTAAAATAACAGTTTCAGTCCTTTACGTCTCTTTGACTTTGGGGATGTTCCTGAAACTTTTGATTGAGACAATTTTGTCTTTTTCTGTCAATTTGGGCCAGAACCGTCGGTTTGGCCCAAAATTCACGTGAAAAACTACCAAATGCTCCTGGAACTTTCAGATTTTGTCAAATTTTCCCAAAACTTCTCAATTTTGTCATTTTTACCCCAAACGTTTCAATTTTGTCATTTTTTTATGGAGTTTTCTTTTGTATTTCATACATACATATATACACACATATATCATTTTTAACTAAACCCTTATAAAAAAAATGTATTTTAAACTAATTAACTTAATTAAAAAATTTTCAGTAATAATAATATTAATTAATAATTAATAATATTAATTTTTTTATTTTTTTGGATATACACACATAGACATTAACTTAACAAAATGCCCCTCCCCCAAAACTATTTAATTTAATTTTCTCTTTGTATAATAATTAATTAATAATTTTTTTAATTATTATTTATTTTTTCTAATTTTTAATTAAATTTTTTTATTTTTTATTTTAAAAAAAAAGGTCGGATGAAATTGGGTGTCAACAAGTACGGATGCACTTCTTCGGGAATCATGCCCGTAGTTCGGGGATTTCCCGGATTCGGGGGTTCCGCCTTCGGGGAGAGTCTTTCCTATCTGCAATAGCTGGTCTTTTATCCCCAAAGGTGATTCGTTCGGTCCCCTGAGGGAGCCGGCAACATCTCTGAAATTTCTGACGTTCTGGCCGAAATCGTGAGTTCGAGGCGTTTGGCTTCGCTTCTTCTGAGGTCAGTGTTAGCGCCTCGTTCGGATGACGCCAGGTTTCCCGACCACGCTTTTGGCAGGAAGTGTGTGGTGAGAGAGGCGATAGCCCTTCGGCTATCAATGAGCTTAATGAACTAAGCTTAGTGAGGGGACTGCACTTAGTGAAGGTTTTGTGACCTAGTGTTAAGTGCACAGTGATGGCAGTGAAAATTGGGGTTTCTAGAGCCCAAAGGTAGTACTAACTAGTGTTAAAACTCTTCGAAGACAAAGCTTAAGCTTGAGGAGAGTTGCCATAGTGATTTGCTTATGTTTATTTCATGTTTTATGGACTAACCAATGCATATTGTTGCTGCTGCATACATGTGTTTGTTGTTTGTGTTTGGCTATTGCATTTGGTTGCTATATCTTGTACATATGCATTGTGATTTTGTTTTTTAGTGTATTTAGATGTAGGTTTTAATGAGGGTCACATTTCCTTAAGAGTACAAGTGTTACCCTTACAAATTTTCACAATGAAACTTACTCCCCTCAAATCTACCCATTTCAGGTCCAGCAGAAAGATCACATTCAAACTGACCTTTTTGGTTTGAGTTTTGATCTGAAATTTCAGGCACTTGAGCTTCCATGTATCTAGTTGTGATCTGAAAATTTTTGTAATTTTAGGAGCATATTTGGTATTTTTAGTGATGGTGCTTACTGTACTATGCAGCAGTTGTCTAGCATCCTGTTTTTGGAATGCATTGTGTCTAAAGCTCCCCTCTAACTTGGGTGCATGTTTTAGCTGAGTTAACACCACTATATAATGCATGGATGCACGTACATCCAAGACCTATAAATTTGAAACAAGTATGTGAACTTTTGAGTAATGTCTTGGCTATGTATGTGATGTGATGCAAAGCTGCCTAAGTGTGAATGATATGCGGCTTACTTGTAAATTCTGTTTTGGCCACATATTATTTTTAAATGCAAGAGAATTTATTTCCTATATGTATTGGATATATATGGGATAGTCTTGGAGGGCTTACCCCTTGTGAATGAAGTGTTTGCATGGTTTGGAAAATTTGTATGGGCAAAATGATCCAAAAGTGGCTAGATTTTTGAGCCTGCACCTAAAGTTTAATATCTCCCTGTGTAAAATGAATATTGGCATGAACTTTTGACCAAATCTAGAACACATCTAGAGGTTGAACTAGGATTTTGAATTTATGAATTTGGAGTCCTGTAGCCAAAGATATGATATTGCAGAGTTGGCTAAGTTACTGTTCATTTGGTTAGAATTTTGTAACCAACTTAAAAAATCCATGACCTGGTCCATAGGTGGGCTATTGATGTAAAATAAAATTCCTTGGTTTTCTTAAAGAATCTAATTGATAATGAAGCGAATAAAATAGGGTTTACATGGCTAGATTAATACAATTTTTTGGAAGGAGTTTCAGGTGCAGTGGCTGGTCACTTACATTTAATAAGATTGCCTAATGTGTGGTAGCCAAGATTAAGACTTGTGCTAGTGTTTTCCTTCCTTGCTATCATTGTGTGCATAAAATATGAATATGTGTATAATGGTTGTACCAATATGCATGCATTTACATAGTGTCCAAGAGGGCCACTAAGGGTATTGTTTTGATGGCCTATAGAACATACGAACCCTAAAAGTTTTAAATGCACAATTTTGGCACCATAACTGGACTACCCCAGAGTGGGTAACATCTTGTATTAGGTGAGGAATGGTAAAGATGGGTCATGAAGACATGAGAAGGGAAAGGCAATTCTAAAATATAGAGCAAAATAACGTGATTTTCTTCATCTATGTGAAAAAGGATTTGGTGCAAACAAACTAGGATAGATGGAGTATTATTTTAATATACCGTAATCCTAAATTCTTAATTTTATAATTCTTCTTTCTCCCTCATCTCACTAGTATCACATAGCCGTATCCAGTAGCCATCATCCCAATCCACCCCACCATCACCGACACCCCGACGATCCAACCTACCGACATCGCCACCATCACCAGATTCATAGCTCATCCTCTAGCTTCTTTTGGTGATCTTCCAACAGTTCTTCAATCCCTTATGCTGGTATTAGGAAAAGGTGTATTTACCCTTCATTCTTCACTCCAATTATACTGATACTGCCAATATCATCGGCTCTTCAGTCACCAAATTCAAAATGGGCAATCATATTTGCTCTATTGCCACAACTGGCTCTTTCACTAATTTCATTGTCCAAGATCAATCAGAACTGTGGGCATCAATATCATCTCTTCCCATTATGTTTTTGGTAAATTCTTTTGTTTCTAAAATGACCTAGAACGAGAGTTTTGTCTACGAAATTAAGGTTTAGGTTAGAAGTAGCGAAGGGGTATGACCTTGTGGCACTAGCTACTTTGCCTATTGCATTTGGTATCTCTTATTTGGCTCTTGTTCATTGCGCTAAAATGACCTATTCCCAGGTAAATGCTACAGTTATTTCTTTCTTGTCAATAGTTTAGCTCTGTTCGCTACTCTCGACCCTTCTTCGTTTACACCCAAAAGTACTTGTTCACATTATGGTTGTATGATTTTCTTGATGATAAATGAATGTATGATTAAATGTAATTACCTACACTTGTATCTCATTTCATTCTTTGTTTTTTGAACTTCATTTTTTCAATTAAGGAAATAATTTTCTATGATATATAACATATAATGTAAGTTTCAAATTGTTCTACTCATAGCCGTGTTCTTATCATCTTTAGATGTGTTATTTGTTCTTTGTATGAACTTGTAATAATTTTTTATGATATATGAATATGTGAGAAAAAATAATTACCTACACTTGTATTTGACTTATTCATTTTTTTTTCTCTGAAGAATGAATTCACTTTGGATGTCCATGGATCATTGTGATGCTATTGTGGTTAATCCTGTTTGTGGTTGAGTACGTTTTTTTGCTACATTTGCTAGCCTAATATTTCTATTAATGAGTCGGTTTGTTTCTAGTAGGCACCTGCACATGTATATTCTATAGCATGTTAATGGATGGCTTTGCTGTCCAGCTGTCCAAATCTTCTTTCCTTGTAATTATTTCCTTTATTTTTCCTTTTATTTAGAATGCATTATGACCAAGATTATAGAGCTACAATCATACGAGGACTTATTTACTTTCCATGTGTAACATTCTTGTAAAGTTTATATAATGTATACAGAAAAGAAGACCAAGCATTCAGTCATGCACTCAAACTTTGTCATGGTATCAAAGTCATCGACTAACAACTCAAGTGCTCTTTAGTCAATTTTTTTTTTCTTCTCTCTCGGCTTCAGTATCTTAATGCAATTTCGACAGGCTTTCTTTTGAGGTAGCATCTGTTGTGGTTTTGAAGTAAAATTTCTTTGTTTCGGTGATCTCATATCATTTTCTTGGTGTCTTCAGTGTCATCTCAATTTTTTGGTGCAAGATCCTTCTCTGGTCATTTGTAGCAACACTTTTGGTGGCCCTTTCTAGTCTCTTTCAACATCTCTATGGCTATTTATGATGAATTTAGCACCTGTTTGTGTCAAGTTTACAGGCAAAAATTACTATACTTGGGTTTTTCAAATTGAGTTTTCCCTAAAAGGGAAAGATCATTAGGGTCATATTGATGGCTCGGGTTGTGCACCTGATTCGAACAAATCCAAGTATCCAGAATCTTCTCTTTCATAGACTGTGCTTGATGCTCAAATTATGTCTTGGCTCCTTGGCTCGGTTGAGCCACATATTGTCACCAATTTGAGGCCTTATCGTACTGCACAAACCATATGGGCGTATTTAAACGGTGTTTATTATCAAGACAATGTTGCTCATCATTTTCAGTTAAAGCTTGCAATTGCCACGTTTCAACATGACACTTTTTCCATCCAAGACTATTATTCGAGTTTTTTGGCACTTTGGAATGAATATGCTGATTTGGTCACTGTAGATGTTCCTCTTGCCACACTTTTCATCTTCAGAACCTTCATGAGACCAGTTGTTGTGATTAGTTTCATATGAAACTATGTCCCGAATTTAAATCTTCGTTCCTCCTTGTTGAATAGATCTCATGTTCCCTTTCTTGATGTCTGTTTTGGTGAGTTACTCCATGAAGAACGTCTTAATACTTAAGCTACTCTAGAGCAATCCCATGGTAGTTTAGGATCAGCCACTGTGGCTTATGTTGCCAAAAAATGTGGACCACCTCTGAACTCTAAAAACATGCAGTGTTTCTATTGCATGGAGTATGGGCATATTGTTGTCAATTTTCCTAAACAATATTGCTCTTATTACAAGAAAAAGGGTCACATTATCAAAGAATGTCACATCCAGGCATTTTAGACTTCTGTTACTATACTCTTTGCCAATTCTAGCTCTCCTTCCACTATTCCCTCAATTCCTACTTCTCCTCAAATGAATTGCTGTACACCTGAAATAGTGCAACATATGCTAGTTTCAGTATTATTAGCTATGGGATTCCAAGGTAAAATCACTACTAAACTCTGGTATATGGACTCTGGTGCCTTAAATCACATGACGAATACCCCTACTGCCCTATGTCATATTCGTCCTTACACTGGTAAATCTGCTACTCAAACTACTAATGGCAGTTCCTTGCCAATAGCCGTTGTGAGAGATGCATCTTCTAAGTTCACTAATGTGTTTCTTGCTCCTCAGCTTTCCACAAATCTTATTTCTGTGGATCAATTAGTTGGTAACAATTGTGCTGTTAATTTTTCTAATACTAGTTGTGTTGTGCAGGACCAGGTAATAGGGGAGCTGATTGAGAAGGGACCTACAGTGGGGCACTTATTTATGCTATTTTTGCCTATTCTAGATTTTTCTTTAGTTTCTTTTATTAAGTCATTTACGTGCAATGATGTTTTAGAGCTTAGTATGATGTGGCATCATCATCTAGGCCATCCTAATACTTAGATCTTATCTCATCTATTGAACTCTGGTTTACTTGGTCATAAAAATCATTCTTCTTTATCTCTTGAGTGTACCTCTTCCACACTTGGTAAAAGCAAAACCCTTCCTTTCCTTTCGCATACTAGTAGAGCATCTCATTACTTTGATCTTATCCATAATGATGTTTGGGGACCTTCCTTGGTTACTTCACATGAAAAATTTAAATACTATGTGACTTTCATTGATGATCATAGTAGAATTTAATTAGGTTTACTTTCTTCAATCTAAATTTGAGGTCTTTCATACTTTTACTGAATTTTTTGCGTATGTCAAAACTCAATTTTCTGCTTCTATTAAGACACTACGCACAGATTCTAGTGGTGAATATTTTTCTACTGAGTTTCAGGTTTTCTTGGCTTCTAAGGGCATTATTCATCAATGTTCATGTCCCTCTACTGAACAAAATAAAGTCTCCAAACGCAAAAATCGTCATCTTCTAGATGTGGTGCATACTCTTTTGTTAGAATCTTTTATTCCATCCATGTTTTGGTAGAGGCTCTAAAAACTGCTACTTACTTGATTAGTCGTTTACCTTCTTAAGTCCTACATATGGAGTCCCCCTACTTTTGTCTATTTGCTAAGTAACCTAGTTATGATAACCTTCGTACCTTTGGTTGCGTGTGTTTTTTTCATTTACCTTCCCATGAGCGACACAAATTATCTGCTCAATCTATTTGATGTGCTTTCTTGGGATATAATGTGCGTCAAAAAGGGTTTGTTTGTTATGATCCTACATTACATCGTACACACATTTCTTAAAATGTTATTTTCTTTGAAGATCAATATTTCTTTCCCATGTCCTCTTCTTCTACTGTGGTTCTTCCCTCCTTTGAGCCATAGATCCCAGCTATTCCTTTATATTCCTTTAGTCAGTTCTCACTTTAAACCAAGTATTGTGTAAACAAGATGCTCGCAGCGATAGTCTCTTCTGGTGCCTCCCTTGATAACTGATCCTACCACTCTCTAGAACTAATCAGATGCAACACCTTCAAAGCCTTTAATACATCACCCTTCTCAAGTGTCCATACCCTTGGATAGGCATGGCTTTTCCCTCTTCCTGGATTAGAAGTTTTATTTTAGCACATGTTATTCACACGCTGCATTGTCCAATTTTGATATTCCCACATGCTATTCACACGCTGCCAAGCATGAATGCTGGAGGCAAGCTATGCATGAACAAATTACTGCTCTAGAGGCCAATCACACCTGGAACATTGAGCCATGTCCTCTTACTATTGTACCTTTTGGCTACAAATGGGTTTACTTAGTCAAGGTTCAATATGATGGAAGTTTGCATTGTTATAAAGCTTGGCATATTGCACTTGGGAATAATCAAGAATATGGTGTCAATTATGAAGAGACTTTGCTCCAGTGGCCAAAATGACTACTGTTCATACAATTCTAGCTCTTACTGCTTCCAATGATTGGCCGCTATATCAAATGGATGTCAAAAATGCTTTTCTATGTGTAAATCTCAAAGAGTGTATTTATATGACACTGTTCCCAAGATTGTTTTCCTCTCCAACTTCACATGTGTGTAAGCTTTGTCATTTTCTTTATGGTCTCAAACATGCTCCAAGGCCCTAGTTTGATAAATTTCAAATCACCTTTTTACAATTCTCATCCAAACAAAGCAAGTATGATACTTCTTTGTTTCTATGAAAATTAGATGTGGGAATTATTGTTCTTTTGGTTTATGTTGATGATATTGTGATCAATGGTTCTGATTCTGCCTTACTAGGCCAACTCAAGAATCATCTCTCAGAATCTTCTCGTTTGAAAGATCTTGGGCCTCTCACATATCTTCTTGGTCTTGAGGTGCATCATAGTTCCTCTGGTATTTCCCTCACTCAACATAAGTATGCTAATGACTTGGTGGCTACAGCTAGCCTACAAGAAGTCACTTCTATTGATACTCCAATGGAATTAAATATCAAGCTTTATAAAGAGGATGGTGACTTACTTGCCAATCCCAATTTTTAGTGGAAGTTGGTGGGTACTTTTGTTTATCTTACCATTACTAAACCAAATATTTCTTTTGTTGTACAGCAAGTTAGTCAATTCTTCTAGACTCCTCGTCATCTCCATATGGCTGTTGTTCATAAGATCATTCGCTATGTCCAAGGCACCTTTGCCCGTGGCTTATTATTTTCTACAAGCATTTCTACTCACCTTGCAGCATACAGTGATGTGGATTGGGCTGGTTGTGCTAATACCCATCATTCCATCTGTGTGTTCTTAGGTGATGCATTGATCTCCTGGAAGAGAAAGAAGCAAGACAGAGTCTCTAAGTCATCTACAAAATCTGAATACTGAGCGATGTCTTTTGTTTGTTTTGAAATCATTTGGCTTTGAGGCTTGCTTATTGAGCTAGATTTCTCTGAAACTAATCCTACACCTCTATATGCAGATAATGCAAGTGCTATTCAAATCATAACCAATCCTATCTATCATGAACGCACAAAGTATATTGAGGTGGACTGTCACTCTATTCGTGAAGCCTTTGAAGCTCGTGTTATCACTTTTTCACAGGTTTCCACGGAACTACAAGTTGATGATATCTTCACCAAGGCCCTTACTCATCATTGACATTGCATCCTACGTAGCAAATTGATGCTTGTTGATCAACCTGCATCAACTTAAGGGGGGTTTAGGTTTGCTGTCTAGCTATCCAAATCTTTTTTCCTTGACAGCTGTGCTGTCCAACTATCCAAATCTTCTTTCCTTGTAATTGTTTCCTTTATTTTTCCTTTTATTTAGAATGCACTATAACCAAAATTATAGTTTACATGTATAGGGCTAAAATCATGCAGGGACTTATTTACTTTCCATGTATAGCATTCCTATAAAGTCTATATAATGTATATAGAATAGAAGGTCAGGCATTCGGTCATTCACACAAACTTTGTCATAGCGAATTTAGTTTTCTGGTTTCTTTCCCTTTTTTTAGGCAAAATTTTTATTATTTTAGTGTACTTGTTCTCCTTTACATCTACTTTGAACATTAATCAATTGGTTATAAATGCTATTAAATGCAAGTTTACATGTCTATAATTGGTTTTTAGCATTCAACAAGGTTTTGACAGTAACTATCGAAAACCCCATTCCAAGATTTATTGAATTAAGTATGCACTAAAGCTACTGCCTAGCAGTATTTGGTTTCCTTAGAATTTCAAATCAGATACCTGTTAGTTTGATAAATTTGACAACATCATCTATAGAAATCCATGAATAGATATGAAAGCAGGATGTCTGCCAAAATTGTCTTTTTACATTATTTTACATTTTTAAAGTTTTTTTTGTGATGCCACCTGTCATCAACAATCATGCATAAAGTGACACCTGGCAAGTTCAAAATTTACCCCCAGCTAATTACACCAGGCAGAATGTTATTAGTTTAATTTGATAAAAAAACTATTATTTACACAGATGCCACAACTGATTCTCTGTCTATCTACATCCTGACAAACATTTCAGTTTTCCTCAAAGCCTACCCACGTCTATACCCACTCACAAAAACCGCTGCCGGAATTAAAAATCGTGGAGGAAAACAAGCACGGTTTAATTGCAGTTAAACATCACTTAACCCACTACCTATCCCATTAACGCATTACAGCATTAGTAACCTCATTTTACAGAGTATAAAAAAGAAAAAAATTGTACAGTAACTGGTTCCCACAAGGCAACAACTTTCATTCCCAGTTCATTCACCTGCACCTGACTTGGCTAAGCGCTTGGCTTTTTGTTCGTGCATCATTCTGTGGAGGAAGGCTACCAAGAACGTCCCTTTTGCGTCAACAGCATTTGGTGGGAGCACAGTGAGAAGGATCTTGGTTCTCCGTTGGAAGGCATTAACCTGCAGGAGTTGTTCATTTCATAATATGTTTTGCATATACGCTAAAATGAACAAAATAGCAATATCAACTCACATCTTCTTATTTTTACCAGGGGCAATTCAGAGGCTAATACAGGAGAAAGGAGCATTTTAATTACTACATGACAAAATAGCACTATCAACTAAGGTTGTCACTCATTATCTTTTTGCAAGACCATTTCTGTTACTGGCGGAAGAGAAAATAATACTGTATTTATCTGTTAATGCAGCACATAAGTGGAACCATTCATTTGAGGCAGCAAATCAAGCAGGATCTTTCTACTAAGGTACTTATGATTTCGGCCACAATCAATCCTTTTTACATTATTTTACATTGACAGTTTTATTTTCTATTTTTCAGGATATCAGTTCAGGTCTTCCACTGACCAATTACATCTACAGGAGGAAGAGGTTTCATTGACTAATCAGGTTCCAACCTAACTAAATACACTATGATGTGTGTTCTGCTATGTGTTCATGTTCTCTGCCATGTACATTCGATGAATGTTTAGAATGGTAGGAGTTGGCACTGGGTAGTATGGCTTATGGCATGCTCTTGCTCCTCTGTGAATGTGTAATATGGTTTCCTTGGGATCCATATATTCAATCATCAACTATTTTTTATCTTAATGAAATCCGACATTTATTTTCCAGTGACAACCCGGTTCAAAATCTATTTCAAAATTACTCCTGCTTTTGAAACTATCCTGCTTTTGAAACTAACATATATTATTTATATCCCAAAAGAGTAGTGGCCTTTTTCTTAAAATTCATATCTTTTTAACAATGACAGTTAATTTTCCAGATATAATGGATGTGGTAGAGATTGTCTCCATCCCTTTTGTGACATCCTTTGACTACATTTGCGAGAAGCTTAGGAAGACTAAGCCTTCTTACACTTACGTGTGTGAGGGAGGGAAGATAGGGTGCTTTGTAGAAATTGAACTTGACCAGTCAGAGGGAGGTCAGAAAAACTTTCTGAAAGTCGAGGGGTCACTGGCTAGGAAGCTGGAAACTGCAATGGAATCAGCAGCCGAGGCAGGGATTAAAAGGCTCAAGTTATTCAAGAACTTTTACATTAATGATGTCAATTTTAAAGATTATATTGATGTGAAGGAGAAGCTGACACAGACAGAGGCAGAGAATGAAGGACTTAAGTATGAGCTAGACTTGGTAAGGTACAATCAAATCCTGCATGAGGAATGTCTACATGGACCAAATTCATGGCCTGGAGGAAAAGGTTGCTGACCTTATGGGGAGGCTGTCTATTTATGAAGGTTCGAATGAGACACCCATGGAAAGTGACCCGTCTGAACCTTCCTCCCCTTCTACTGGCTTCTTCAACTAGTTTCACTAATTACTTATGCTTTTGTACAAAGACTTTGTTGCCTTATTTTACCTATCACCATGTTTAGGCTTCTCAGACAATGTTTTATTAGTTTTTTAGGTCTTTTTTTAATGGCTAAGTACTTTCTCCCTTACGTTATTTCCCTGTCTGGGTTTCACACTTATGTACTTCCCCTCTACCCTAGAAAACCACATTACATGTTTGCTTGAGCTTTACATTTTCATTAACATTTTAGGATTCACACTTTCTGAGTACTGTAGGAATGTAGGTTTCGGTGACACTTACCTATAGACAGAGTCATTCACATAGGCAAATCAATCATCCAACAGACACGCACACTTAATCCATATCTTTCTATCTGAGTTTAGGTTTACCTTTCTGCATCTGCTCTTCCCTGCTTTCCACATTTGCTCCACAATCCTCCATCCTTCTCGAATAACATTCTCATTTCGCAAAATAGAAGTCACAGAAAATAATGAAGGGTTAGGGTTAGGCTACTCACAAAGTGATAAAGTGAACTTAGAAGAGATAAAGAAGCAACAAGAAGGTTGCAATAAACAACTTTCAAACCTTTTCATTTACGGAAGCATGCAAGGTCTTCAAGTTTGGAATTAATCTAGAATTTATTTCCACAACAGCAGCAATGTGCATCACCTGGATTAAAAGGACATGGTAGAAGAGCAAACATTTCAACGAGATTAATTAAACATTTGATGATTTTTATGGGGGCCAGTTTGATCAAATTTCTTAAAAGTAACTTAAACATAAGATCTTTTGCTGAGATATTTAGCTTCATCATAGATTTTAACCAAAGTGAAGGGGAACACATCATTCACTTGTGAATCTCATAAACTGTCTTTGAAAAAGCCATAGAGAAGTATACTTATAGTTGGGAATGTGTCATTAGAAGATTGGGATCGGTTCACATGATCATTGGGATGAACAAACTTTTCACCACGCTTGTGCCCAAGGATCTCAGCAGGTCTATTAGCAATAACTTGACAGATGTCCAAAGTTAAATTAAAACAAGTTCATCACAGGAAAAATGAAAACAAATTAACAGTTATAATTCGATATGAGTATCATCAAATAACCAATAAGGCAGGATCTTTTTCATTGTTTCTGTTCCTTGACACACTGTTGCACCAATAACTCTTTTCCCGTTTGGATGGGGTAGTTAGGGAACCGGCTACCCTCAGAAAATGCTATGGGAAGACCTTTATAATGTGTTTCTAGTCCAGTAATATAACCTAAAGTGCACATTTGTTTTAAACCGTTTGCTACTCAAAGAAGTAAAAGCTAGGAAATGACCACAAACACAGAGCACGCAAACCCTGTAGCAACAGATATCCAGAGGGAAAGTTGATTCACTGGTCCTTCTAAACCAACTCCTGAGAGATTGAAGTTCCTCAGCCATGTATGAGAGCAAATAGGTCAAAGCTTAAAACATCTAATCCAATTAGGTTATCCTGTAATAACTAAATAAACTTTGCAGCCATGAAGTGGAAAGACCAAAATCAAATCGTTGAACTTTCCACAATATCCCAAATACCTTAGTAATTAGGCCAAATGTGCAAAAACTATCTTTATCTTTATTTAATTGAGTAACCATCTCCTAATGTGCAGCAAAATTTAATATCATAGAGTCATTACTTATTAAGATCCTTTCTATTATTATTTCTAAAGTTGTTCCCTATGAGCCTCAACTAATTGCAACATTATTTCTTTGTCCCTATACTGCAATGAAAAATACTATGTTGCATTAACTATATTCAAACTTATTCAAATAACAGTTAATGTTACATTAACAATAAATTCATTTTTAGCCAAATGGGAATCCAAGTCAAGAGATAATTTATGACAAACCTTCCTTCTGTTAGCCTTTGCAATTCGTATGTCAAGCACATCGCAGAACTCCAACCATTTCTCTTTATTACACTTGTCAAATTTGTCCTTCACCTTAGTCTTCTATTTTTCCTGCATTTCACAGGAAATTAAAAATTCTTAAAGCTCTAAAATGGTCGACATATAAAGATCAGTTATGAAAACCACAATTAACCAAAATGTTATATCTGATATCTTACCTCATTTTGATACCATACCAAACCAGAAAATCGGGATATATTACTCTTCACCAGGAAAGCCTACAAAAGAAATGTACATGTAAGTCATAACCTTGGAGTCAACTATAATCTCCCAAGTGAATTCATACACAATGACCAACACATACTTTCTGGACAGCTTGAAAGCCACTAAGATGGAGGGAAAAAGAGAAAATCTAAAAGTAAGAGCAGCTTGGTGAAATTAAAGCAACCTGAAGGAACAAGTAAAAAGCTCATTATCCATGAAAAGATTGTCCAGCAACGGTTGAATACTAGAAAAATAAGATTTACCTCAGACATGGTCCTATATCCTGGTTCGACAGCTAAGCGTAATCTTAGAACATCCAAGGGGTAAGTTACCTACGAAGAAATGTGAGTGATTTAAGATTGAAAATCAGGAGACAGATATCAAAAGTGAAAAGGGTAAGAGAGAGATAGATGGATAAGAAAAGTGAAAGCCTGGTTGAATCTCATAACTAAATTTGGAATTTTAAAATATTATCCACCTTAAAGCATTTTCTGTTCTTTTCTTATGTTTATTCCTCTTTTATGTTTATCCTTTCATGACCAATAGGGTAGGAAATCTTAAAGCCAATTAAAAGTTCCAATCACAAAGCCACAAATAAGCAAACACTATATCCTAGACAACCAAAGCATTCCAGACCAATTTATCAAATCACTCACAAAAGTAGATGTCATTCCAGCACAAGCACCTGCTGCAAGTCTTCCAATAACAGATAGTTCGCCATCCTTTCCTTTAAAAATTTTCTAGAAATTTATAAATGGATGGTTAACTAAATGCACAGCACCATAAAGCTCAGATAATTATAACATATCAGCAGGTTCTCTAGGAATTAAGCCTTGTACCTTGTAAGTCTCATAAGCAAAGAGCTGCACTGCACTGTATGGTATAATGCGTATCACCTGAACATGCAGTAAAAAGTCAGAATTGAAGGAACCTATTAATTCTCAAAATTACATCAATGAGTGATAATTCAGATTTTCTTTTTCTTTTTTTGTGAGAATCAGTACTTCAAATACTTACTGAAAATGAAAATTGCAACAGACCTGAGGTAGGTTGCCTTTCCAGTACCCTTTAATTCCTTCTTCCTTGCTAATCAATACTATGGCCTACATTTGAAAAGGAACCAAACCAAAAAAACACATCACAATAGTTATGAATTTAAAATGAACTTTTAGAGTACTAATAACCTTATGCAGAATGCTTTAAGGACTAACCTCACGATAACTACAATTAAACTCAGGAAATTCAGGGACCAATGCTGTTAAACATGTATCTTAGTATGGCAAAATTCTTTCAATATACATATGATTTCAAAACTTCTCCTTCAGTGCTACAGAAATGTCATAGATCTTGGATCGTGATGTAAAACTTTTGGTCTAACATTTGTTTCTATTGCTGCTACCACTGTAACCATAGGATTTGAGCTTGAATGCAAACTTGGACTCATTTAAAAGAGTTCAGAAATAAAATTTAAAAAAAATGTTTTCAAGGCACAGGAAATGTATACAGCAGATTCTGTGCCCTATAGTTGGTATTACAAGTCTCCAACTTAAGAGCTCCCAGTATAGAGCTTGGAACCGAAAATGACAGGAGATGAAAAAGAGAAAATCTAAAAGTAAGAGCAGCTTGGTGAAATTAACCAGGTTCGTTAAGCTGATAAAAGTTCAATTCAAATGCTACAGTTGCTGAAAGCATTTGCATTATAATGATACACATTGAACAGATTTAGAATTAACAACAAAGGAATTATACCCAAATACACCTACCCCTATTAACCCTATACCTTCTTAGCACTCTCTTTCCCAGCTCTTACCCCATGAGTCTGCAAAGGTCAACAGACAAACAAAATCAGACATATATTTTGCACTTAGCAGCAGGCAGTAGTTTTCTCATTATAAAATGTGTTGGTTGTGTCTGTATCTCAACCAGACAAGCAAGCCAATGATAAGTATAACACTAAATGCAGCACCAAAACTTGCACCGAATGCAACAGCTATACGATGACTTTTTCTTCCAGTGGCTGATTGACCTGATAGATCAGAGGAAATATTGAACAAAAGAATTAGCATAATATTATCTGGAAAAATATGCAGGCAAATAAACTAAAGATCATTTGTAGAGACCTTTCAGACCACCTGGTGGGAGTGAAAGAGGCTCGGGGAAGACTGCAGAACAATTTTAGGCCTCAGGTCCACAAATCAACGGGTTGCCTATAACTCTGATTTCATAAGAATAACACTAAATTCAATGATCACCTCAACTATTTATAGCTGCACTAATAACTAGCAGATAAAAGAAAGATGGGGATGGATTACTTGAATGTTCTTGCTGATATTGTTGGGGGAGAACCACTTAAGTTATTGTATGAAAGGTCCCTGCATCAGGTTTTTGCACTTGAAGGTGAATATATATTAAAAGAGTACTGAAAACATCAAAGGAAGGCAGAAGGAATATCAAATGAAATAGCAAAGAGCATAATACTTTAGACACATACACGAGTGTGAGACCATCAATGTTTGACAAAGACTCAGGGATTGATCCAGTGAGGCTGTTGTTGTTTAACCGTCTGACTTGCCCACAAATCAAAGTACACCATAAAAAAGACAGGATGAGTTCCACAGATGCTTGACAAAGACAGATATCAAATGCAATACAACACCCGGAAAGTATAAGACTTCATAACGCTTACAAATAATTAAGGTTTTTGAGGTCTCCCACGGAGGAAGGTATTTCGCCACTAAAAGTATTGTTGGAGAGATCCAGCGTCTGCAGTTTCTCCAAATTCCCAATGGTAGCTGGAATGGGGCCTGAAATAGCATTGTTTTGAAGCAATCTGCAGTTACGAATAAGAGTTAGCTCGAAAACTCGACAAAGTGTGAATTAATGGCTTCCAGAAATTACTCACAGAGATAGTAACATACACTGATAGCAAGTTTGTAAGATTCCCAATGGATGGAGATAGGGTCTCGGATAAACTCTGACTTGGAAGACCCCTGCGATAAAAACAGAAGACCTGGCTCAAGAGACAATTCTCTAGCCAAAGCTGACGGGCTAAGGTAGCTAAAAACGTTAATTGTATACAACAAAATTTTCGGCAAATGAAATGAAAGAGAACAGCAGACTTACAGAGTAGAAACATAGCCATCTTGAGCGCAAGTAATCATCCTCCAGCTACAAGGATCAACAGAATTGATGTCCCAATTCTCCAAAACATTGTACGGGTCCCGTAGATTGATTTTTATGGCCATCAAAGCAACCACTGCGTATAAATTGTCAAAAGTGAGGAAATATGACAGAGATCGTGCAAGTGCAACTGGAAAGTTTTGTAACTGAAAACAATTTAGCAGTAGTAAATAAGACAGGCAATTTCTATCAAACAAAAAAAAAATAAATAAGACTAAACAACTGTAAGTCTGAAACTAGCTTTTAAGCCAAAACCACCCTGAAAATTGAACAATAATGAGCTACCGAAATAGTTTTGCGGGTTGTCGCAGCATTAAATTGGAAACAAACAAACGAATTATTTATATATCGTACTCTATGAAGATAACCAGATCAAAAACAGAAAGAAGAAAGAAAGACGGGGGAAAAGTTTAATTTCATTGGTAACGGACACAGACAAGGAGTAGGAGAAACTAACCTTCATAGTTTATGCCAGTGGGAGAAAGTGTAGCAGAAGAAATCCCCAGAAACGCCAACAAAAGTAATCCAATCTTAACCATCATGAAGCTCCTTCCTTCCATATCACTGTATTCTATTTTCTCTCTGTGTTCATTCAAGTGCTCAACTTTACCTTCTCTACAAGACCTGTACCTTCTCATCGATGCTACAATGAGCAGCCATTGTCAAACGAAGCCAACTCTATCTTTTGCCTTATCTAGCACAAGTGTGAAGTGTTTCTAACAGAATCAGAACGGCTACAAACAATAGACCCACCAATTCTTTATAGGTAATACCTTTCGCTGCTTCCTTTTTGAACCTTCCACTTCGGGACAGAACCCAGATCAGCCAGTTGCGAAGACCACTGTTTTGAAAGAGACCCAGCTGAGAAAGATGAATATGGGAAGAATGGGCAGCATATGAGCTAGGAGAAGGCGCAAAAAAAAAAGAATTTACTCGAGCAACAACAACCGATTTTCAGGTCCTGAAATTCTGAGAACCTAGAGATCTGGGATTTTCAAGTTGTTTTATTTCTATATATTTGGTCGATCCCCACAAATAACCAATAAGGCAGGATTTTTTTCTTTGTTTCTGTTCCTTCACACATTGTTGCACCAATAACTCTAAAACAAACCAAGCCCAGAAACAAACCTTGATGACTTCTGAACCCAAGACTCGAATTCTGCCTCTAACGGAGTCCGAGAGCGGCCTCGGTCGGGAAAGGTGGTGCTAGGGTTTAGGGATTCGGGTGGACCCGAAAAGTTGCGGAGGTATACTAATGGATGGATAAAACATGAAGACCTTCCAGAGGAGCAGAGAACAGAAGCAGGTGAAAATCCGAGCGACTTGCCGGTGACCAATCGACGGAGCATGATCACGGGTTGCCAGAGTCCAGAGAAAGGCGAGGCGTTTTCAGACAGTGGGGATATTTTTCAGACAGAAGCTTCGAGAGACACATAACATGGCGGAAGATAACTTAATTGGTTTTTGTATCCATCAAATTACACAAAAGCCCTTTATCGTTGTCCCGTGTTTCATTTCTGACCCACATCTCCTTAGTTCCTACCATATAGTCCCTAAGATTAACGGGGTTTACATTTACGCATTCCTCCTTATTTTTGAATTTTTTCAATTAATTGTAAACATTTAGTGTATTATTAAATATTAGGTTAACTCATTTTAACTATTTATTAAGGTTTAAAAATTAATTAAAAATATTCAAGGTATAAGATTCAAAAATTAAATAACAAATTTGTTAAATTAATTAGTTTACAATCATTTCTTTTTCTCTATTATTACTATTTCATTAATCTTATCTTATTTTCATAAGCATTTATTTTTTGCTATTATTACTTCATTAATACATATGTTATTTTTACTGTCATTTCTTTTCTGATATTATTATTTCATTGATACATATATTAACAACTAAAATTAAATACTTTTACAGATATTTCTCATAACTATTTATTCAGTTTTTGTACCTTTACTACCTTTTTATTCTTAATACTTTTCCTCCATTTGCCCTACCTTTCTTCTTCGTAACACTTAAAAAAATCAAATACATCTATATTCAATTGGGATAATATTTTTAACAATATTTCTCATACATTTAAAAAAATTAGTTATACTTCTCTTAATCCTGTTAATTTCACTGCTATCGAACTTCTTGAATAATGTGATGTTGTTACTAAATTTCTGAAAATAGTTCATCACCATATATGAGTTCCACGCTTCTTTACACAGTTTTTCATAACAAACATATTGCATTTTTTTTAATATTAAATATCTACTTTTTTACCACACATAAAGAAAAATACATGTGTTAATGTGAAATAATATCTCATCCGTTAGATTTGATAGTTTACTGCAAGCAGTAGGTAGGGGAGAGAGAGAAGAATGTAAGACTGGAACTCTTGCCCTAATTTTTGTTTTAATACTACCTTTATTAGTTCCGATTGTCATTTGGAATACATCACTGTTGACATTTAGTTAGATGACTTACCACTTGATGTACTATTATTACCTTCTATAGACTTTTGAGTATGTGATCTATACTACCCACTCCTTTAACATTATCTTAAATTTGGTATTTTCTTTTTCACATTGCTTTTGTTTATTACATTTACTGTTACTTTCCCTTCGATGCTTCATATTTCCTCTTTATTGCTTACTTATTGCCTTTCCTTTAATTGCCCTTTATTGATTGCACTTTCTTGCCAATTAACCAAATTGGCAAATTATGTTGTTAGTTATACGTTCGTAATTGCATACCCTTACACTTGTAAGGATATGGATAGTCGTGCGCGCAGAGCTCAGCGCATTCAATTGCGGCGTGCTCATCGAGACTCTCGCCGTTCAAATGGACCTGCCATGAACAGTAATTCTGATTCTTCTGTTATGGGAAATAGGCCTTCCCGTTCCTTAATTCCCAATATCGTCCCTCCGGTATCTCTCGAACAACGGAGAATTCCATTTCCTGATATATCTAATACAATTCATTCTGTTCGCGCCTAGTTCATCCCACTATTCATCCTACCCAGTCGCACTCTTATTGTGCCACTCCTGTTCTACCTCAGATGCCAGATGTCCTACCACTTCGTAGATCTTGTGAAGTGGGAGAATGCTCTACAGCTGCGGCAAAACGATCTAGAACACGCACGAGCTTCCCTCCCCATAATGAAGAAATCCCAACCACGTCATTCAATGACGTCGCCTTTGATCTTCAAGGTATAAAACACATGTAACAAACTTCCCATCCTCTTGGGAAAATCCTTTACATACCAATAAAATATGTCCTAAACTATTATGATGTTTTCCTATAGTTCCTCTTGATGACACCAACCAGCTTCGACATGAAAATGATGAATTACAATCAGACGGCCAACAGTGTATGCTTCTTGACTTCTTTTCCACACCTCGTCATTTATCCTCTATATTCCTTCTTTAATGTTGTATGACAATGTAGGGTCATGTTCTGAATATGAAGATTTAGGCCCCCCCACTTGTGTCTGTCCCCATTGTGGCGCTATTATGTGGTACCAAGAGAGAAGTAACAAGGGACAACGCACTTCCAACCCTAAATTCTCCCTTTGCTGTCGTAAAGGCAAAGTTTCAGTTCCTCTATCTATGTCCCCACCAGAATTTATACATCAACTATTTTACTATAATGGAGACCAGTTATCGCGGTACTTTCGGAGGCATATACGAGAAATTAATTCTAGATTTTCTTTCACTTCTACTGGGGCATATGTTGATTCCAGTACGCATGATGGACAGGGTCCACCAGTGTTCAGATCTTATGGGATGAATTACCATCGAATTGGATCATTATATCCAGACACTGGAGATCGCCCTCGGTTTGCTCAGTTGTACATGTATGACACTGAGCATGAGACTTACAATCGAATTATGAGTTTTGGAGATGGAAGACATACGGAGTATGATCGACAGATCATAGATGGCTTAATACACGTGTTTAATGAGCATAATCAACTGGTTAGGTTCTTTCGGATGGCTCGAGATCGGTTCAATGACACCACACTACCCCCTGTGCGCATCAGGCTTCTTAGTTCTAGGGGAAGGGATAGACAACACAATCTCCCAACTTCAAATGAGGTTGCTGGTCTCTTTGATGGCATTGATGAGGAAAATAGCAATTATCGAGACATATTGGTCTACCCATGGAATTCAGAACCTCGTACTATAGATTTTTTTCACCCAAAACGGTGTGCGTTACATTTCCCCCTATTTCTGGTGTATGGAGAGGCCCATTACCATTTGGATATAAGCTATGTTACAGAGGATGGCCAGCTTCGCTCTGTTGGGACTGTAACTCCTAGGGAGTTCTACGCATATCAGCTCCAACAGCGCCATAATGTTTACTCATTACTCCTTTTAGGTGGTCGTTTGTTTCATGAATATGCTGTGGATGCTTATTGTGTGACTCTTGAATCTCGATTTCGTTGGCTTCGAAGAAACAGAGATCGATTTTGTGCTGAAATATTATGCGGGTTACAAGATGCGGTTAATCGTGGTGATACTGATGCTTCTTTATATGGCAAGAGGACTATTCTGCCATCTTCCTTCATTGGGGGTCCCCGATATATGATGCAAATATATCAGGATTCAATGGCCATATGTAGAGTTATGGGGTACCCTGACCTATTCATTATTTTCACATGTAATCCAAAATGGCCAGAAATGCGACATTTTCTTGACCTTATCCCTGGCCAGCCTCCTGAGGACAGACCTGATATTGTTGATCGTGTCTTCATGATGAAGCTTCAGAACTTCAGAGATGATTTAACAAAACGTAAACACTTCGGCCGTGTTGTCGCAGGTACTATATCCCCCACATTCAGGGGAATACTTAAACTTTCAGAGAAAACATTTATTCCTCCCCTTCACTAATCATATTCTTAAATTGTTAAAATTTTACAGATCTTTGTACTGTTGAGTTCCAGAAGCGAGGTCTTCCTCATGCCCATATTGCCCTATTTCTACATCCTGAAGATAAGATCAACACTCCTAAAAAAATAAATCGCTTCATCTCTACAGAACTTCCAGATAAAGATAAGGATCCTGTTGGATACAAAGCCGTTGTCACGCATATGCTCCATGGACCATGTGGGGTAGCAAACCCACGCTGCCCTTGCATGGCCAATAATTCATGTTCCAAACATTACCCACGTTCCTTCCAGAATGAAACAACAATCAATGAGGACGGATTCCCTCTTTACCGTAGGCGGCGTGATGAACGTTTCGCTGTAGTCCATGGTATTCCGTTGGATAATCGTTGGGTTGTGCCTCACAATCGTGACCTCTGTGTGAAGCACGATTGTCATGTCAATGTTGAGCTTACAAATCTTGACATGTGTGTTAAGTACCTCTGCAAATATGTTACCAAAGGCCCTGACATGTCGACAGTTGTTATGGAACATGATCGGTCAGTTGATAATGCTCCTAATCGATCTGATAGTAACCAGTATGATGAGATCAAACAATATATGAACTGTCGCTTTGTTTCAGCCTCAGAAGCGATTTGGCGTATCTTTGGTTTCTTCATTCATGAGCATCATCCATCAGTAGAGCGATTGTCTTTTCATTTACTTGGCCAGCAAAATGTTGTGTATGAGGACGATGATGATTTACGTGACGTCATCCATGCACAGGAGGAAAGCATGACAAAATTCGAGGCTTGGATGCACTGTAACTCCCATGATGCTTTCGCTTGTACATTGACATATGTACAATTCCCAGAACATTTTGTTTGGAATAGGCAAAACAAAATGTGGACGTGCCGACGCAAGGGCCGTAGTGTCGGAAGGATTTACTTTGTCCACCCAACTGCGGGTGAAAAATTTTACCTCTGCATGCTACTAAACGTTGTTAAGGGACCCACAACATATGAGGATATTCGAACTGTACATGGAGTCATATATGGAACATATAGGGAAGCGTGTTCTGCACTCGGTCTTTTAGATGGTGATGGTGAATGGCATCAGTGCTTGCGTGAGGCAGCTGCGTGGGCATCAGGTAACCAATTGAGGCAGTTGTTTGTCATTTTCTTACTTTTCTGCAAGGTTGATGATCCTCTTGGTCTCTGGACACGTAATGTTGTTTCCTTGTCTGAAGACATATTACACCACCAGCGTAGAATCTTAAACAACTCGCAGTTGAATATGACTGAAGATGAACAGCAAAATCAGGCCTTATGTGAGATTGAACATGTGCTTAATAGACTTGGGAGAAGTTTAAGAGAATTCCCAACTCTCCCATTCCCTCGAGCTGACCATAGGCTGATGTCCCGTAACTCTTTACTTATAGAGGAGTTAAACTATGATCGGCCTGCTCTAGCATTGGAGCATGCTACCTTGGTTCGTCAGTTGAATGATGAACAACGCCACATTTACGACTCATTGCTTCGTTCCGTTGAATCTTGTGATGGTCATCTTTTTTTTGTCCATGGAAGTGGTGGTACTGGTAAGACATTTATTTGGCGAACAATAATTTCAAAGCTGCGTGCTGCAGGCCGAATCGTACTTGCAGTAGCATCCTCTGGTATTGCGGCACTTTTATTGCCTGGAGGGACAACTGCTCATTCCCGGTTTAAGATCCCAATCCCCGTGGAAAATATTTCTGTTTGCAATATTAAAAGATCCACTCCTATGGCAGAACTCCTGTGTAGCACAAGCTTAGTCATATGGGATGAAGCTCCCATGGCGCATCGTTATACTTTCGAGGCTGTTGATCGAACTTTTCGTGATATATTATCTGTTGTTGACCCTACTGCTAGCTCTAAGTTATTTGGGGGTATCACAGTTGCTCTTGGTGGTGATTTCAGACAGATCCTACCAGTCATTCCTCGCGGTTGTCGAGCAGATGTTGTTGAAGCATCTTTATTATCATCCTCTCTTTGGCAACATTGTACAATGTATTCGCTTACACAGAACATGAGGTTGCTTGATTCTACAACATCTGATGCCACAACCTTTATAAATTGGATCATGAAATTAGGGGAAGGCACACTAGATGCACATCGGTTATCAGATGATGATGATGAACCATCCTGGATTAATATCCCTCCTGAATTCTTAATCCCCTTATCTGCTGATCCGATTGCTGATATTATAGCCTCGAGTTACCCAGATTTGATTACCAGGTTTCAGGATGTCAGCTACTTAAAGCAACGGGCCATTCTTTCATCAACTAATGAAATTGTTGATGCAGTTAATGAGCGAATAATTAGTATGCTCCCTGGGGATACCCAGACTTTTCTCAGTGCTGATAAGGTTTCTCCTGCCTCGGATAATTTTGAAGCTCATTCATTATTGTACCCACCTGAGTACCTTCACACGTTCAAGTTATCTGGTTTCCCTAATCATGAGCTGCAGTTGAAAGTCGGTGTTCCAGTTATGTTGTTGCGAAACTTGAATCAATCTCTGGGGTTATGCAACGGGACACGCATGGTTGTGACAAGGTTGTCGCAGACTGTCATCGAAGCAGAAATTATCACAGGCTTGAACTCTGGAAATAGGTTTTTTATACCACGTGTTGAAATGGTCCCTTCCGACACTGCCTTACCATTCATGTTCAGCAGAAGGCAATTCCCATTAAAGGTTTGTTTTGCTATGACAATAAATAAGAGCCAAGGACAAACATTCAATCATGTTGGCCTTTATCTCCCACATCCAGTCTTCAGCCATGGCCAATTGTATGTTGCTGCTTCACGTGTCACCAGCCCTTCAGGTTTTCGTGTTCTACTTCAATCAGATGATCGTAATACCTCACTCACACGAAATATCGTCTATCGTGAAGTATTCCAACGTTTATACCGCTCTTCGTCATAGCTTCACATTATTATACACGGTGCATGTCATTATTCATTTACTGTTTGTTCTTCTTTCTTTTATACCATTTTGCTCAATTTCACATCAGTTCCTCTTAGTTGCTGTCAGGAATGAATTCCCAATTCACACCAATCAGGCACTTGACTCCCCTTAGTTATCGATGGACAATCAGGGTCCGTCTTACACGCCTTTGGGATGCTATTAATGTTACCACATTAAAGTCTTATGGAATTGGTATGACATTGCTTGATCAGAAGGTACTTCTTCTTTATCTGCTTTTAACTTCTACAGAAATCAACAGCATTGACTTAAATGTTTACACAACTGGTTGTTTGTCATCTTATATCTAACTCGACTCCATTTTCCCCCCATTTTCCTATCATTTGTTTCCCCAGGACGATCATATCCAAGGAACGGCTTCGGAGCCAATTGCGGCTAAGTTCAAGTCATTGCTTCAGGAAGGGAATGTTTATGTTCTCTCAAACTTTACCGTTCAGAGGGTCGATAAAGGCTATAGGGCTGTCACTAATGACTATCTTATTCGTTTGAATGCATGGACAAAAATTGTTTTCGTCCTTGGTCCTGTAAGGCAAATTAACGCGTACAAGTTTGAGTTCGTTGCTTTCGAGCAGGTCTACTTACGCCACCCTGATAATATTCAATTATCTGGTAAGACTCACTTCACTCATCAAGTTACAAGTTAAGTTGTTATTCTACTTACTAAGCAATTATAGCCCTTTCATGATTCATAGATGTCATCGGGAAACTCATTGCCATTGGTGATGCCACTGAAACTATTAGATCTGATGTCGTAGCAACAAAGAGGCGTATCATAACACTTCAGAATTTGAGGTTCTTCTTTCTACCTTATACTACATTTACTTTGTGTCCAATGTCTGTCTGTGTCTCCCTTAATTCATTGTTGCTTACATGTTAACCTATTATGTAGTGGCTTTACCATTGACATAACTTTGTGGGGAGATCAAGCTGATTTGGTTGACTTTAATACATTGAAGGGTGCCCAAACAACTTATATTCTGGTTATCACTTCGACGTCTGTTAGGTTATGTCAGGGTATGCATTATATCAACCTGCGCCCATCTTCTTATTTCCCTCTTTTACTGACGTTTCATTATGTCTTCTTTTTCTTAACATGTAGGACGGTATAACCTCGCTTCAACATCTGGTACTAAAGTCTATGTTAATATTGAAATCGATGAGGTCCGACAATTCTTGAGCCCTATCACTTTTACTGACGTTTCATTATGTTTGTTTTCCTTTAACTACACCCTATCACGCCTTATTTTCCATTTTCACTTACAAATCTTTACTGCTTCCTTTTAGCTCATCCACTGGGATTGATGTTGTACGTGATTATGTCCCTTCTATACCTGATCGACGCACTGAACTTAGGGTCATCTACGGCCGCCGGAGAACAATTGCAGACGTTAAGGATTTGCTTACTCGTGGGCCTTTATTTGTGAGACACATTGCTCTTTTTTTACTTACACTTGCACAACATTAGTGCATACTATGTCCTTAACACTGAAACCAATATTTTTTCCCCAGGACAATGTCTACTCTATCCGCGCTGTAGTTTCTAACTTGCTTACTGACAGAGGGTGGTGGTACTTAGCCTGCAAAAAGTGTTGCAGAAAAGTTGAACCGATCGGGCGAACTTATTTCTGTGATAAGTGCAACATTGTCAATCGCACACCACCTATGCGGTATTAATTTCTCCTCCCTTCAATTCCAACCATTCCATATTCATTTTTTTCTTTCTCCGTAACACCATATTATATGTCGCCATCTAAACTTACATTACAGCTATAAGGCTATCGTTCGTGTGCGTGACTCCACTGGCGACATCCTCTTCACAATGCTTGACACAGTTGCTACGAAGTTCTTTAACTCTCCCGCTTCAGTTCTCCGTTCACTTGAACAATCGGTTTGACTCACTACTTTTAACCTAATCAAAACATATTTCACACCATTA
Organism: Aquilaria sinensis; assembly: GCA_005392925.1. NCBI lineage: Eukaryota > Viridiplantae > Streptophyta > Magnoliopsida > Malvales > Thymelaeaceae > Aquilaria > Aquilaria sinensis. Next base: position 670,250 of record SMDT01002892.1, on the reverse strand, counting down.
TTCAATATCTGCCTTCTACTACCACTTCAATATTAATAATATCTTCGCATCCTCTGAAAAATTTTACAGGATGATGGACCATCAAAACTTCAGCAGCGATTTCAACAGTCACTAAATGAAGAGCTAATTCTTGAGTTTGAACTTTCTTCATTTAACTTTCAAAACCCTTCTTCCCCTATTACCTTGCGCAAGTTTCACATGATCAACCCTGATGAGGAGGCGCTTGCATTCCAACTGAAAGAACAACTTGTATGCTCCTTAAACCTTTTTGGGTCCACTTATATGCTATTGATTACATCCTTCTAATATAATTACCATTCCTTATGTGTTTTAGATACCAGCCCAGATGATACAGACATCTCATTCTTAGCCTCAGGAACGACACTTTCCCATAAATCAACGACCAATTTCGCTCCCTCAATCAGACTCTGTGTATGCCACCATGCCTGTTTTGACTTCTTTACCCATGATTTTAACATACTTCTTTATCCTCTTACATTCATCATTTTTTTTTCAGTGGCCCTGGTCATTCCCATTCTCCTTCTGACCCATGCTATCACGACAACTTATCAATAACTGAATTTGAAGTTGTTTCCACCCTGTAAGCATGATGTCACTTATACTCCCTATTCTTTCTACGAAACTACACTTACTTTCACATTTTCAATGTTAATGCATAACAGGTTGAAACTAAAGGATACCCAATCCCTATCCCATTCTCACACTACACCTCTTGACTCTGTGTACCAAATCATTGCAGCCCATGAATGGTAATTATTTTCTCCTATTCTATTTTTTTTATAAAACACCTTACATATAAGTCTGCCAATATATTATACCTAACTATTTACATGATTCCCCATAACACTGAAAATTGTTTTTTTTTTTTACAGGATTGATTTAATTGAGAACTTCGATGTTGCTGCTATGTTTTCGGACATCGAACATCTTCCTCATACGTAACTGTCTTTTATCCGCACAAGATGTTATAGTTATTATTGTTTTCCTCCCCCCCCAAGTCTCAATGCATTTCTTTCCTTACCTAATTACATTACATTTTTTTATATCAACAACTTTCCCGTCCGTTAGACGGGTTATGAAACTAGTTGACATGAAAGATTTATCTTTCAGAAAACCCAAACGAACGCGGGTCGTACACTGGTACTGATACCCAAATTGGACCACACAGAGCAAACCCGACCCATACCCATCTAAATAAGCAAGTAACCCGACGGATTTCCCTTTATAGTGATCTGCGAAAGTCCAGTGGTAGTAAAAAGCCGAACGCATCGACCACCTATCTCCAAAGCAACCAAAACATCCAACAGGCTTCTCCTACTCCTCGGCTCTCTTCCCTAAAAGCTAAAACCCTAATAGACCGCCGCCGGAAGCCCCTCTCGGAGAAGCAGTAATGGCGAACCACGCGCCGAATCTGGAGTGTCGGATGTACGAGGCGAAGTACCCAGAAGTGGACATGGCGGTGATGATCCAGGTGAAGAACATCGCTGACATGGGCGCCTACGTCTCCCTCCTCGAGTACAACAATATCGAGGGCATGATACTGTTCTCCGAGCTTTCCCGCCGCCGCATCCGCAGCGTCAGCTCCCTCATCAAGGTCGGCCGCATCGAGCCCGTCATGGTCCTCCGTGTCGACAAGGACAAGGGCTACATTGACCTCAGCAAGCGCCGTGTCAGCGAGGAGGACATGCACGCCTGCGAGGAGAGGTACAACAAGAGCAAGCTCGTTCATTCGATTATGCGCCATGTCGCCGAGACCCTCGGCATCGATTTGGAGGTAACATGTTTTCCTTAGTTGGGTGTCTGGAATTACTTGCTTTATGCCGAATTGGGGGAATCTGGCAGTAAGTTTATGTTGCAATTAAGAGAAATAGATGTGGGGTTTAAGTTCTCTCTTGGTTTATTTGAGTGATTATGCGAGGCAAGGCAATTTTGTTTGGGAAAATTTTTATACTATGTGATGTCTAGAGCAATTTCAGATGTACTGCTATACAATTGTTGTTTCTTTGCTGATATGCTTATGTTCTGTTGAGATAGTCTTTGGGGTCGGCTGTACATGTGATTTGGGTGAGCTGGGTTTGAGTGTAATATGGTGGTATCAATTGGTAAGCCTTTTTGTACAACCAAAAAAAATCATAGGAAGGTTAAATCTGAAGGTTGCTAGAAAGGAATAACCCTTCGTTTGTTCAATTGTTTTATTAGTCAAATGAGCATTGGTTTTGTCAACTTTTTCCTCAATACTGCTAATTCCAAATTTTCCATGCTGAACAAAATTATACCCTCATGGTTGTGCCTAAACATCATCTACTTATTGACGTGCTGTTAACTGATTTATAACCTGGGACAGGAGCTGTATATTAACATTGGCTGGCCTTTGTACCGGAAATATGGGCATGCTTTCGAAGTGAGTTAATGAACCAAATTTTTTAGGCTTGGTTTGAGTTCCTCATGTCTTCAGTAAGAATCTAAAGTGTCAGAACTGCAGGCATTCAAAATCATTGTCAGCGATCCTGATTCTGTTTTGAATTCACTTACTCGTGAAGTTAAAGAAGTTGGTCCAGATGGGCAGGAGGTAATTTAGTTTTTAATGATCATTTGCATCTTAGTGTTGAGGTGGCTCAGATTCTGCCTAATATGCAGATAACCAAGGTGGTACCTGCAGTAACGGAGGAAATCAAGGATGCTTTGATAAAGAACATCAGCCGACGAATGACACCGCAGCCTCTGAAGATTCGAGCTGATATTGAAATGAGATGCTTCCAGTTTGATGGTGTTCTTCACATTAAGGTTTGGTTTTGGCTTTCTCTCTCATTTCGTGAATTAGGGCTTCTCAATCAAGTTCAGTTTCATTGGAATTTTTTTAATCAAGTTTATTTTGTCATATATCATTTATCTGCAGGATGCTATGCGAAAAGCGGAGGCTGCTGGTAACAATGATTGCCCTGTTAAGATAAAACTGGTTGCTCCTCCACTTTATGTTCTTACTACTCAGACCCTTGACAAGGTGAGCATTGTATTTTAGGAGTAATCTGGCGATTGATTTATTGGTTTTATAGTCATTTATTGAAACTTGCTGTAGAATTCTTCAATTATGCTATAAGAGATGGATATTCTCTGAACCTAGAATACAGATGCATTTACTTGTGCATTTTTTGGTTGTGTTTGCGTTGCACTTGCGTGTTGGCTAGTGTGGACTCCAGGCTATATTAAGTTATTAACCGTGAATTGTAGCAGTGATGTGCAGAACCTATTATATATAGGAATATGGACCATGCAACTATAGTTTGTGATATAAAGAGGCAGTAATGGTGCTTGTTTTTCTTTCCTATGGAGAATTGGAGATATTAAAAACAGCTCTCAATTTTGAGGTATCAATACAGGGACATGTGTCTGTGTGGTACTGACTGATACTCGTGTAAAGAACTTCTGTAAGCCTCAGGTATTACCCAGAGGTTGCCTATTATTTTGTCAATTCTGCTTGAGAATATGGTGTTTCTGCTTTTACCACGGGTTGTTTACCTTTTTTACAAGTAGAAGTGGCATGTATCCAGTTGTAAGATCACATCCCTCAGCTGTTACTATACACCTTTTCCCTTAAAGATCAGCTTGTGTAGTGTTTAATAGGGTACTTGAAAGGTTTTTATAAATTTATAGAAAAATGATTTTTCATAATTCCATCATACTTTACTATTTGACCAGGAGCGAGGCATAGCAACTCTAAAAAATGCTATCACGGCTTGTTCTGAAGCTATAGAGCAACACAAGGGGAAACTTATTGTGAAGGAAGAGCCTAGAGCTGTAAGTGCTGTTAACATATTACCCTGTGGGACTGTTTTGAATGTCCTGTTTTCCAGAAACTTGTTCCTTCAATCCAATGTGCCTCTGTTAAATGTGTATATGCTTGGCATCTCTTCCTCTTAATTGAATTGATGGTGCCTTTAGGTGAGCGAGCGGGATGATACTTTGTTCACTGAGCGCATGGATCAGTTGCGCAAGGAGAATGAGGAGGTCAGCGGTGATGAAGATAGCGAAGAGGAGGAAGACACCGGTATGGGTGAGGTCGATGTTGAAAACCCGCAAATGATGGACTAATTGGCTTAAGTCTCACGGCTGCCAGTCTCTTCTCAACTAGGTGCTTTTAGTTCTTTAGGGCTTTTTTGTCAAATACATATAGTGGTTGATGTTGGTTTCCGTCAGTCAATGTTTTGACATCTTCTAATGAGGAAGTATGGGAAGGATACGTCTATTTGTGGCTTAGGCAGTATGGGAACCCGTCTCCCTACTCTAATCAAATTGCATGATCAAGTGAACTGAGACTTTTAAGTAAGGGTGTCAAAATTGGGATTCCATATGAAATCTTTTTTGGTTTTTTGTTAAACACAATTGTAGGATAGGATCGGAATTTTTAATTGTAATTGTTGTATTAATTGAATCGTTTATCATACCTTAAATTGTAAAATCATATGATTTTAATATTTAAATTAGGATTTTGGTAATCTTGCGTGGTTGGAAGTAAACAAATCATACAACAGTTATCGGGGCAAGGAACTACCACAAATTGACATGCATATGGCAGAAGGGTGAATTACAATTTCTCCCTCCTGTTTTGAGATTTTAAGAAACCAACATTCATCCCCTTCTGTTTCTTTGGAATATCAAAACTAATGGATTAGTTAGGTATCAATGGCCCTCCAATTAGCTAAAAAAGTTTTCTTATTTCTCGCCGTTAATCTGCCCTAGAGGTAGAACTTTGGGCTATTCATGAAGCAGCTTTCTTACCATCGCCTCTCATCAATAACAATTCTGATGGATTGTTTTTAGGCTCTACAAGCACTTCTAGGTACTCTATCCCTCAGTAACACTCTCACTGCTTCCCTCCATGAAACTATACAGCTGTTGAATTTTTTTTAGTGTTGCATGGTAATAGTGGTTCTAAGGCAAAAGGTTGCTTCTGCACATTAGCTTGCTACTTGTATGCTCTCTTAACCCTACTTTATACTTTATCGATTCTGATTACAAAAAAAAAAAATTAATGGATTAATTTCACTTTGAGACCCCCACTCTAATTTTTATTTAAGTTTTCTCATTAATATAAAAATTATTTTATTACTTGTCTTTTTCAAATAATATAATATAACACATTTTTATATATACACCTTTCAACTTACCATCTCCCAATTATTTTTTTCTTATGACTATGGTTTTATTTATTTTTCATTATATTTACATTTCCCTATCTTTATATTTTTAATTTTAAAAATATCTCTAATTAAGGATATTAGTTCTATTTTAAAATTTATTTATTTATTTATTTATTTGTATTTGGAAGTTTTACAAGCGTCCTCCTTAATTTTTTTTTTCAAAATTATTATTATAACTATTAAATCTAAAATTCATGAAATGATAAGGCTTATATTCACAGTAATATAAAAAAATCAAAATCACTTTCATTTGAATTAATATATAATTGGTCATTTTTATTATTATTTTAGTCTTGTATACTTATTCATTAATTAATTGTTTTGTAAGAATGCCTTGTTCAACAATTTTAAAAGCCAATTTTAAAAACCAAAATGACATTGTTAATTAGAGGTGATTTAAAAATTGAAAATATAAAAGAAAGTACATACAAACGAAAAGTAAATAAAAACTAAATTATAAGAAAAAAATAATAGTGTATGTAAAAAGTGTAATAAATCCATTGATTTTAAATTTCAAAAGAGGCAACATGAGATGAGTGTAGGTTTTTTAAAACTTTAGGGGGCTTTTAAAAGATTTCTGTAATAGGAAGGGGTAAAATGTAGTTTACAGTAAATGTTAGTGGTAAAATATAACTTACCCTACTCATTTATATGCTTTTGAAAACTAAAGTGATAAATCAAATAAAACAGTATTAATAAAACTAATTTGTCTAGAAGAATCAACCACAAAAATTCTAATTTACCCAACTAGTGCTACAAATTCCCCGTGAGAGTTTTCCTCCAATAACAAATTAACAACGCACAAGTTGTTATAATTTTTTGGTAGCTAAAGGCCCAAAACTCTCAGCGGGCTTAATCCGTTAATATTTCCGATGGATCAAACTTCCTTTCTCAAAGCTAATTTCATGTGTGAGTAAGAACCAAACACTTGGATGACGATTATTCAACTGAAATATTTCTTCCTTCTTTCAAAAATATATCACCATATTTATTGCCATCAGAATATAGAGTACAATAATTGAAACAAATCTTACAAAGCATGATCCCAAATCATTCAAAACTCTTGAGGCTAATAAAAAAGGTAATCCTACCATTACTAGCAAATAAGTGTTGAGGTAGCAAATAGGTGTTGAGGTAAAAGAGAACTCAATAAGTAGATGATTGCTAGAGCACAATTACAGTCTCCTTTGGTCTTAGGCGTCGGCAATTAGTATTAAAGTTTTAAAACAGTTATCTAATGATAGCTTTAATTTTAGTTTCAATGACTTCATTTTAATCATTAAATAAATTATTTAAAACTCTAGCACTAGTCATAAAAATTGTTCGAGTCTAAAAATTGAAATATATATAAGGTAAACCAAATGGCCATGATGCTTAAAAAGAATTACTACTGCCCACAGTTAAATCAGCACTAATTCCAGCACCAAAGCAACAGTTCACCATAAGTGATTATCATTCTAGTGAAATATTTCCTTATCTTAGCTTAAATACGAACGCCACTAATACTAAATCTTATACTTTTGTGAAATTACAACAATATGGACCATCCTTGTATAAATCACAACTAAATCAGCAGTCAAAAAAATTATTTAAATGAAAAAAGAATGGTGAATCATGATTAAAAACAAATATTCAAATAAGTAACTACTCAGCCATTCACAGAAGAACATGAACAGAAATGTAGACGCACAGCCCCGTAACCTTATCATTCCCAACATTCCTTGCATCATCGCATGCACAGCGTTCTCTTCGCCTGCTCGCTGCTTCGGCACTGGCGGGCTTTTTTTTCTTTAACTGAGCATCCACACACCACGCTCTCGCAATCGAATCGAAATAAAATCTCTCTCTCTCCCTCTCTCTCTTCTGCACCAAGAAACGGGCGAAACGACGACGCAACGGAATGTTCTACTCCCATCATCTTCTCGCTCGCAAAGCTCCGCTCGGCCAGATATGGTGGGTGATCCTTCCCATCCTCCATCTTCACTTTCGCCATTTCAGCTATTTACTCTTCGCTGCAGCTCCAACCCTTTTGGTTTGTTCTCTCCCGTAATGACATTTCTTTTTGTTTCTTTCTTCTCAAAGGATGGCAGCGACGATGCATGCCAAGACCAACCGGAAGAAGCTCAGCAAGCTCAACCTCATCCAAATATGGTTCTCCTCTTTGTTTTCATCTCCTTTTGTTCGTTACCTGTTCTTCACGAGCTCATTTCGATCGGCTGTTGTTTTTGTTTGTCGTCGTTACAGTGAGGAGATTTTGAACCCCTCTGTTCCGATGGCTCTTCGGCTGTCTGGAATTCTCATGGGTGACGATTCGACTCTTGGTTCTATACTTTTTCATTGCCATTAATTTTCTGTTCCCCGAGTCTGAAATTATTTGGACGCGATTCTTTTCAGGTGGAGTCGTCATTGTGTACCAGAGAAAAGTGAAGCTCCTTTACGGTACCATTTAAATTTGCTTCTCTTGTTTGCAATCGATCCCTACTTCATTTAGTTGTTTAAATATCTTTTAACGGGGTAGCTTTTAATTGTGTCTATGTACCTTTCTGCAGATGATGTCTCTCGGCTTCTGGTAATTTCGTGTTTACTCTGTTTTTCTTCTTGTTCGACGGTATCGTAGACTGATTTCGAGTTTTCAGGTTGAGATTAACGAAGCGTGGAGGGTGAAATCCGTGCCGGACCCAACTCTACTTCCCAAAGGAAAATCCCAGGCCAAGTATTTCTTCCACCTTCTCATACCCAATTCAAATGGCTATGGAATCTGAATCTTGTTTAAATTAGGATAAGAATTTCGAATTTTTTATGGAGCTGTTTTATATGCACTTCTGACATTTGCAGGAGAGAAGCCGTTACTCTGCCTCCAATTCAAGAAGAGGCAGATGTTGGAGAGATTGAACAGTCCATGAATTATTCAAATGCCACCGTCGCCGCCACAATGGAATTTCAACGATCTGCTTACATAGCCATGGTTATTTCTTTACCTTATTGACATGGTCTTTTATTTGAAAGAAGTACTACTGGGATTAAGGTTTTGAAAGGTTTTTGTGCGTGCGATTGTGGACGCGTCCTGGTAAGGACATCTGAGATCTTGAGGGAATCTAGTTGCCATTAACTTAAGGTGTTTGAAGAATGTACCTAACTACCAATTTTTCCCCGTCTCCTTGCCATCAAAGCATTCTGCATTGGCGTTTGTAATTCAAATTTGGCTTAACGCATATTCTTTGTGGAGTTCAGAGATTAGGATATTGAAACTTGGCCCCAAGACCTAGTCTGAATGGAAAATGAACAGATTTGTGGAGTTCGTAATGGCACATAACCATAATCGGTATCGTTTTATTTTTATGAGCCGATAATTTCTGCGCTTGGCTTTTATTTACTCCTGTCAAAATTCGTTTTGCATTATAGAGTGGGTGTCTTACTATACATAAATTCCTGGGAGAAATTTGGCCTACTGACAGCTGCGAATTGCCCATTCTTCTCAATTTGATTTGTAATCTTCGTCTTATATGCTCTTTTCTGGATACTTCTTAAGTACATCACGACCAATACATGTCCTTTGTATCTTTCTTTTGACCAAGAAAGGTGCAATAACTTTCCATAGTAGCTCTTTCTTAGTCTGAAATGCCTCAACATATAGGGGAACATATACTAGATATTTTCTTTGATACAAATGCTTCACTTCTTGGATGCCAATCAAAGAACAAAGCCGTCTTGTCTAGAGATTCTTATGATGAACTAAGCTGCTGCGTGAAATGTGTCCTCAAAGCTCATGATCTGAATATTTCTGCTGTATCATATTTAGTTGCAACTTGATTGTTGAAAAGCGTACAATATTTATTGTCATGTAGCGTCTAGATGAGTTGGATGAATGTTATGTTAATGGTGACCCAAGGGAGGAAGTTCCAGCCCAAAACTACCATCAAGGTTTGCTTTCATTGTTGAACTGACTGTGTTTCCTAGTAATAAGACTCATGAAGAGAAGTTAAGCTAATGTGTGTTCTGTTCTCCTGTCTTACAGTTGATGCTGAGAACATCACATTGTTTGACCGTTTTGATTCGTATGAAGTAAACACAGCATTTTCTAATCGATTTGAAACGTGAGTTCCTAATATAATGGCATTTAGCAGTTAACATGTCCTTTACTCTGGTTAAGAATCCAAAGCTCTCTCTTCCTTTTTCTCTTTCTTGAAAGATGTATGGTTTCAGTCTTTTGATTTGTTATGTGATGCATGTACATCTAGATACAGTTTTACTTTTCTTCTAAACCGTGTTCTTCATTGCTTTGTCATTGAATAACCTCATGTAATTGCTCTGTGTGCGTATATGCAGATTTGACATAGAAGGAGAAGAGACACAAAGACATTTTCCATCTGAAGAGCATATTCAGATGCCAAGTCCTCCTGTACCTTCTTCACCATGGCAAGACGGGCCTCTAAAAGGTTAGGAGCACATTTCATTGCATCCTAATGAACCTTGGCTATGCAACTTGGGTGGTCTGCGATTCAGTTGTGATAGGTTAAAATTATATGCTCTTAAAGGGTTTTGAAAAAATTGCCATGTATTGTTCCTTCCTAAACTTACAGTTCTATATTTCCTGGGAAACATAGAAGTTGCACACGTGCATTTTACTTTACCATGTGCCTGTATTCACAGAGAAGTTGTGATTCAGGATTCACATGCAGAGTTATTGCTTCAGTATAGACCCCTGTTCATTGATCTTTTTAATCTTTCCTCCGCCAATTAATCTTCGGTAACATTGATGTGGAGGATTTCTGAAGTGAGCCAACTGCTCGAATAGCCGCTCTAATTCCTATAAAGCTGAGAAGAATGTTTGATTTCAACGATATTTTTTCACCAATGTGATTTCTCAATTTACAGATAAATCTAAGGTTTAGACATGCTTTCCCTGCAGCCAATGATGTCCAACTTCAGCATCAAGAGTCCCAAATCAACCTCAATGTTGAAAATAAAGAAGCCAAAGAGGTATGCTAATCATCATTAACGGGCAGTAATAAAAATAAATTAAAACCCAACTCACTAACATGAAACCTAGATAATTGCAGGATCATCTGAGACTAGTACCAATGAAAAGGAAAGGCAGAAGAGCTGGAGCCCCTCTTATGGACAGTGAATACACTATGATTCCAGGCCATGTTTACCAGTCCTGGCTACAAAATACTTCAGATATTGTATCAAGAAGAGGAAGAAAGAGGAAGGTAGTGGCAATTATCAATTAATAAGCATTGCAAGTCTACACTGTACATAAGGTCATTATTGCTGGTCTTGTCGAAGTATAATTCTAATATGGCTTGCTTAGCTACGAAGTTTTTTGTTCTAGAAGCATGGTTACTAAGAACCCGCCAATTGGGTGTGCACTACATTATATGAAATATACATGTTACAGGCACTCAGAGATTATATGATGTCTACAAAGAAGATAGCCAGACTAATGGATCTCCCGTCAGTGCTGGTGATCGATGATATGCTTACAAGAGGAAATCTATATATCCAATATCCTTAATTAGAGATATTTTTAAAATTAAAAATATAAAGATAGGGAAATGTAAATATAATGAAAAATAAATAAAACCATAGTCATAAGAAAAAAATAATTGGGAGATGGTAAGTTGAAAGGTGTATATATAAAAATGTGTTATATTATATTATTTGAAAAAGACAAGTAATAAAATAATTTTTATATTAATGAGAAAACTTAAATAAAAATTAGAGTGGGGGTCTCAAAGTGAAATTAATCCATTAATTTTTTTTTTTTGTAATCAGAATCGATAAAATATAAAGTAGGGTTAAGAGAGCATACAAGTAGCAAGCTAATGTGCAGAAGCAACCTTTTGCCTTAGAACCACTATTACCATGCAACACTAAAAAAAATTCAACAGCTGTATAGTTTCATGGAGGGAAGCAGTGAGAGTGTTACTGAGGGATAGAGTACCTAGAAGTGCTTGTAGAGCCTAAAAACAATCCATCAGAATTGTTATTGATGAGAGGCGATGGTAAGAAAGCTGCTTCATGAATAGCCCAAAGTTCTGCCTCTAGGATGGATTCACGGCGAGAAATAAGAAAGCCTTACTAATCCATTAGTTTTGATATTCCAAAGAAACAGAAGGGGATGAATGTTGGTTTCTTAAAATCTCAAAACAGGAGGGAGAAATTGTAATTCACCCTTCTGCCATATGCATGTCAATTTGTGGTAGTTCCTTGCCCCGATAACTGTTGTATGATTTGTTTACTTCCAACCACGCAAGATTACCAAAATCCTAATTTAAATATTAAAATCATATGATTTTACAATTTAAGGTATGATAAACGATTCAATTAATACAACAATTACAATTAAAAATTCCGATCCTATCCTACAATTGTGTTTAACAAAAAACCAAAAAAGATTTCATATAGAATCCCAATTTTGACACCCTTACTTAAAAGTCTCAGTTCACTTGATCATGCAATTTGATTAGAGTAGGGAGACGGGTTCCCATACTGCCTAAGCCACAAATAGACGTATCCTTCCCATACTTCCTCATTAGAAGATGTCAAAACATTGACTGACGGAAACCAACATCAACCACTATATGTATTTGACAAAAAAGCCCTAAAGAACTAAAAGCACCTAGTTGAGAAGAGACTGGCAGCCGTGAGACTTAAGCCAATTAGTCCATCATTTGCGGGTTTTCAACATCGACCTCACCCATACCGGTGTCTTCCTCCTCTTCGCTATCTTCATCACCGCTGACCTCCTCATTCTCCTTGCGCAACTGATCCATGCGCTCAGTGAACAAAGTATCATCCCGCTCGCTCACCTAAAGGCACCATCAATTCAATTAAGAGGAAGAGATGCCAAGCATATACACATTTAACAGAGGCACATTGGATTGAAGGAACAAGTTTCTGGAAAACAGGACATTCAAAACAGTCCCACAGGGTAATATGTTAACAGCACTTACAGCTCTAGGCTCTTCCTTCACAATAAGTTTCCCCTTGTGTTGCTCTATAGCTTCAGAACAAGCCGTGATAGCATTTTTTAGAGTTGCTATGCCTCGCTCCTGGTCAAATAGTAAAGTATGATGGAATTATGAAAAATCATTTTTCTATAAATTTATAAAAACCTTTCAAGTACCCTATTAAACACTACACAAGCTGATCTTTAAGGGAAAAGGTGTATAGTAACAGCTGAGGGATGTGATCTTACAACTGGATACATGCCACTTCTACTTGTAAAAAAGGTAAACAACCCGTGGTAAAAGCAGAAACACCATATTCTCAAGCAGAATTGACAAAATAATAGGCAACCTCTGGGTAATACCTGAGGCTTACAGAAGTTCTTTACACGAGTATCAGTCAGTACCACACAGACACATGTCCCTGTATTGATACCTCAAAATTGAGAGCTGTTTTTAATATCTCCAATTCTCCATAGGAAAGAAAAACAAGCACCATTACTGCCTCTTTATATCACAAACTATAGTTGCATGGTCCATATTCCTATATATAATAGGTTCTGCACATCACTGCTACAATTCACGGTTAATAACTTAATATAGCCTGGAGTCCACACTAGCCAACACGCAAGTGCAACGCAAACACAACCAAAAAATGCACAAGTAAATGCATCTGTATTCTAGGTTCAGAGAATATCCATCTCTTATAGCATAATTGAAGAATTCTACAGCAAGTTTCAATAAATGACTATAAAACCAATAAATCAATCGCCAGATTACTCCTAAAATACAATGCTCACCTTGTCAAGGGTCTGAGTAGTAAGAACATAAAGTGGAGGAGCAACCAGTTTTATCTTAACAGGGCAATCATTGTTACCAGCAGCCTCCGCTTTTCGCATAGCATCCTGCAGATAAATGATATATGACAAAATAAACTTGATTAAAAAAATTCCAATGAAACTGAACTTGATTGAGAAGCCCTAATTCACGAAATGAGAGAGAAAGCCAAAACCAAACCTTAATGTGAAGAACACCATCAAACTGGAAGCATCTCATTTCAATATCAGCTCGAATCTTCAGAGGCTGCGGTGTCATTCGTCGGCTGATGTTCTTTATCAAAGCATCCTTGATTTCCTCCGTTACTGCAGGTACCACCTTGGTTATCTGCATATTAGGCAGAATCTGAGCCACCTCAACACTAAGATGCAAATGATCATTAAAAACTAAATTACCTCCTGCCCATCTGGACCAACTTCTTTAACTTCACGAGTAAGTGAATTCAAAACAGAATCAGGATCGCTGACAATGATTTTGAATGCCTGCAGTTCTGACACTTTAGATTCTTACTGAAGACATGAGGAACTCAAACCAAGCCTAAAAAATTTGGTTCATTAACTCACTTCGAAAGCATGCCCATATTTCCGGTACAAAGGCCAGCCAATGTTAATATACAGCTCCTGTCCCAGGTTATAAATCAGTTAACAGCACGTCAATAAGTAGATGATGTTTAGGCACAACCATGAGGGTATAATTTTGTTCAGCATGGAAAATTTGGAATTAGCAGTATTGAGGAAAAAGTTGACAAAACCAATGCTCATTTGACTAATAAAACAATTGAACAAACGAAGGGTTATTCCTTTCTAGCAACCTTCAGATTTAACCTTCCTATGATTTTTTTTGGTTGTACAAAAAGGCTTACCAATTGATACCACCATATTACACTCAAACCCAGCTCACCCAAATCACATGTACAGCCGACCCCAAAGACTATCTCAACAGAACATAAGCATATCAGCAAAGAAACAACAATTGTATAGCAGTACATCTGAAATTGCTCTAGACATCACATAGTATAAAAATTTTCCCAAACAAAATTGCCTTGCCTCGCATAATCACTCAAATAAACCAAGAGAGAACTTAAACCCCACATCTATTTCTCTTAATTGCAACATAAACTTACTGCCAGATTCCCCCAATTCGGCATAAAGCCAGTAATTCCAGACACCCAACTAAGGAAAACATGTTACCTCCAAATCGATGCCGAGGGTCTCGGCGACATGGCGCATAATCGAATGAACGAGCTTGCTCTTGTTGTACCTCTCCTCGCAGGCGTGCATGTCCTCCTCGCTGACACGGCGCTTGCTGAGGTCAATGTAGCCCTTGTCCTTGTCGACACGGAGGACCATGACGGGCTCGATGCGGCCGACCTTGATGAGGGAGCTGACGCTGCGGATGCGGCGGCGGGAAAGCTCGGAGAACAGTATCATGCCCTCGATATTGTTGTACTCGAGGAGGGAGACGTAGGCGCCCATGTCAGCGATGTTCTTCACCTGGATCATCACCGCCATGTCCACTTCTGGGTACTTCGCCTCGTACATCCGACACTCCAGATTCGGCGCGTGGTTCGCCATTACTGCTTCTCCGAGAGGGGCTTCCGGCGGCGGTCTATTAGGGTTTTAGCTTTTAGGGAAGAGAGCCGAGGAGTAGGAGAAGCCTGTTGGATGTTTTGGTTGCTTTGGAGATAGGTGGTCGATGCGTTCGGCTTTTTACTACCACTGGACTTTCGCAGATCACTATAAAGGGAAATCCGTCGGGTTACTTGCTTATTTAGATGGGTATGGGTCGGGTTTGCTCTGTGTGGTCCAATTTGGGTACCAGTACCAGTGTACGACCCGCGTTCGTTTGGGTTTTCTGAAAAATAAATCTTTCATGTCAATTGGAATTTTTCTAACATTTTACGTTTTTGTTGAAAAATATGAGTATTTTGTATTGATTTTTATTTTACTAAGTTCGGTAAGAAAAAAAATATATAAAAATTAATTACTTTACAAAAAAAGTAATAATCACTAGTAGATAGTGTATCAATTTTCAAATTGCATTAGTTCTAAAAAACTAAACAAAATTAAAAATAATGAATTTTAACAAATCTAAAAGGGGTAGTTTGATACAGTCACCATCTTTTATCTTAATGAATATGTCACAACTGTCCAATCAAAACACATGATCGAACAGTTTCGATGCATATATCAAATTACAAATAGTCAATTAATTTTTTTTCCCTTAGATTTATAAAGGTACAAAATTTAAGATTCTTCCATTCACCTTTTTTATACTTATGTCCACCAAAGGTATAGACATTAAGACTGTGAAAACCGAGCGAATATGAATTAACCATAACTATTTATTTGTTTATTTATAATTAACCACTAAACAAATATCATTTTTACAACACTCTCATATTCCATATAAGAAAAATGTGAAACGCTTACTATTTTCCTAAATGTCCAAGAGACCCAACAAGGACCTTGATTACAAAGCGTAAGTAAACCATATAGAACTAGGTCACCGCTCCACGCTTTGCCTCTATTGTCACATAGTAAAAGATTTCTGTCATAACAATAATACAACATTTCCCAGGTAGAAGGGTTATTTACTTTCAAATTCAGTGACTCCCAAACACATTATTAGAAAGTTACTTCGATGCTACCGACCTTCAACATCCAGATGAAAAGCTGGAGATTCTTCTACCTTCTGCCTGCGCCCGAGATCGTCACAGGGTTGAATGATAAACTTGATGCTTGAAATGCCGGAAGGAATGACAAGCTCAGAAATATAGAAGGCTTCCACATATGCTGCTCCGACGTAACCTCGTGTTCCCTCTAGCTCACCTCCCCTGCGTCCCAAAACTTGTTCTTCCAGCTTCTTAACATATATATTATACTTCGGGAAGAAGTAGCTGCTTTCAACTTTTGGTTTCCATGAGATCTTGAGGCTGACGGTCATAGAGCCCTGAGATTCTTTCCATTTAATGTATTTACCCTCCACTGTCCAGAAAGTAGATGGAGGAAATACTGAGGTCTGTCCTGGAGTGGTAATTCTGATATCGCCAAGCAAAGCAGAAAATGTTTCTGAATCAATGTCAGCTGAACTATGTTCTGATCTTAAACTTACAGCCTCTGGCTCTGGCCTGTAGCATATGACACGAATTTCAGTTAATGTATATCCTTTCATTGCAATACCGTTCTCTTGTATGAACCACCCTGTTGATATTTCTGATTTTCTATGTTGAATTGGAATGATCAATTCACCCAATTCACTGGAAAATCGGTTTGCTCCATGAGAAGCAAGAAGCAATTTCTTTTTTCCTTGTATGGCTGAAACAAAATCCAGGGAAAGGCCCAACAGAGAGTTCCCCTGTGACTTCACCTGCAAAGGTTATACCCGGCAGACTTTAGTTTTGAATAATCTCAAGGAAAGTCCTGCCTTCGCAGGAAAGTATATAAGCATAAGCTTCTCCTGTGCTTTAGACGAAAAGGGTTTTATTAGCTCCAATGTTCTAAAATACGACATTGATCTATCTAAGAGATGGCTTACTGAGTAAGTGAAGTGGACAGGTAAATCCCCCATCACAAGCTCTCCTTGGAAGAGCCTCGTCGTGAAATAGCCATTGCTTCCAAGAGTTCCAGTAAAAGCAATGCTTCCTCCTCCATTGTAAGATGCTTCCTTAAAACTAGCATTTTGAAAATTGAAGAAAACTGCCCCTTCAGTTAAAATGTATGTCTAACATCTAGCCATGCCAACAAGCATGTATTACAATAGAACACACAAGTACCTAAACATGATCGTGCCCTAAAGAATGTGGTAATACCTAACATATATATGTTCAAGAATCAAAATTCATATAATATGATGACATTCAAAAGAAAAATGAAAGCCTCCATTAGATAACTAGTAATTAAAACATGATTCTATTTATCCTATCAGAACATTAATCATGCAGAGTTAACCCAAAAAAGAAAAAAAAAATTATGTAATATATCTTATATTGGCGAAGTAGAGACAAGCAAGAACAATATTTCCTCCAGTATGTTCCAGAACCTTCAAGTCTAATGGATTTAGCAATAGTCCCTCTTGGATCATGTTAATAATTTTAATACTTTGATAATCACATATGAACAGATAACATCAATAATGATTACTGGAACTTACTTCATTTTGACTTGAATGGTGTTTGGAGAAGGGTCACCAGAGTACACAAGAAAAGGCTGCATAAAAAGGAGAGACTAAAATTATTAGGACGATGAGTCAAAAGCAAAGAGCAGGAGGCAAGTCCATGCGGCATCCACCTGAAATCCTTGGGCAGAAATGTTGTTCCAAGCAGTAGCTAACACCTCTTCCCCATCAACAGAAATGTGATAGCCATGACCCTGTGAGATATAAGATTACAAAATAGCATTTAGATAATTGACACAGATGACAAGGAGGTTGTTCTGAGAAGATGACAAAAGAAAAGCTACAATCATCAGAGAGAAAGCACTGTTTGAATGCCGATTAGCTACCAGACAGAGATGAATAGAAGTTCGTGTAGAAGAGAATCCCAAGAGATTAATTACAAAACAAGTACATTAATCATCAAGTCTCTATTAGCCCAAATGTACATGATCAAAAGAGTCTTCAGGAAAGAAGACAAACATAGTGAAGAATTTTATCATGCATTTGATACTCGAGTGAAAAGAGAATTCAATCACCAAGTTATATATGGATATTAATTCCTTTAAGATTAAGGCTAACTCTGGAAAATGGATACTGTAAGCTATTCTGCATTTAGAAAAATTTGTAGTTCATAAAAGTCATTGGTTCTCATAGAAATTTTACGAACCAATAATTTTACACAATGAAAAACGAAAGGGATGAATGCTGGTATACCTGATCAAAATTTGAATAGAATGGTAATGCTTTAGGGTAATTTTGCACAATTCTCCATGACTTTTCAATAAGAGCCCACCAACTGCAAAAAACCAGAGTATATTATATGAAAGACATAGACTTGATATATATTCATTTAGAGGACCCCACCAACTTAGACACAAAAGTTGTTAAAATTGAAGGATATTAAGGTAACTTGAACAGCATGGATACGATGGATTAGCCATAGTACCACAGCATTCGAAGACACTGTAAAGGCTTATCGACAAATTCAGTGAATGGATAAGCATTTCTTATTTCTTATGCTTAAAAGTTATAGAAGCCTCTTCGTCCAATGGAAAATACAAGAGAACACAAATCTAGTGGCAAATCACATGGGAAGGATTGCTGATTAACAAAGAACATTGACAAAACTGGGAGGAAGTAAAAGTGGACACTATCGTCAACCAAGTCGCAGGCTAAACAGACGCAAGAAGTCTATAGATAAAGAAACAACAAAAGTTCAGTACCGATTCTGAGCAGTCTGAAAATCAGGGGGTTGCTTTGACTCATAGACCCATCCAGGAGCAAATATGGCAGCAGAGACGTCATCTTTTTTTATCACTTCAAGGGCAACATCTGTCTGATAATAAAAGACTTGTTATTGTTATGAATCGCCAGAACTCTTATATTTATCATATTCAATTCTGGACTTCTTTTATTGACAATGACTCTCCCCATACATGTTGAAGTTCAGCCTTTCAGTGCAATAAAGATTAACGTGCTTTTATGAATCAAAGACTATTAAATATATATTCTCCACTAAGCTAAATATGATCTCAAGGTCTTTCCTAAAAACACTCATCAATCAGAAACAAAGCAGCCTGCTAAACAAAAAGCAAATAGAATGTTGATTTAAATGAAACAAATACAGCAACCAGAAAAGGATAACAAGGAAAACCCACACCAGCCCAGCATTGGTTAAATTCCATTCCCAATATCCTTAACACAGAAATTTTGAATGAGATGTTGTTAAACTGAAGTGAAAACCACTTCTCTTTCAAGGAATAAAATATGTTGCACTATTCTCCTTTCAAGTATAGTTTTTTCATGCACCCTGAAAAATAAGACTACAAGCGTAACTCACATTCCACTGTCCACCGCCATATGTGTTCCTTCCAAATACATCTATCCCCATGTAAACATCAAACTTCCTATTGCCAGCAACATCAGCTGAGAGCTTTGGGTAGTCTTCCTATGTGGTACAGAAAAGGAGATCACATCAAGGAGAGTGGAATTATGACCCACATGGAATACAGATATCAAGATAATACCTCCCAAAAGTAGTTCACAAAAATGCCATCACAAACATCAAAGAAAGGTTTGTTCTTTTCATTCAGTTGATTTTGCCAGTCAAGATTTCCATCAATTGTTACACTATCATACCTGCATTACCGAAAATGTAAGAGAGTTCAGTATGTTCAGGTTGATGCATGACTTGATAAATTCAGAATGCAGACTATAATGATATGAACCAAATCACCAAAGATCCAGGCAGCGATGAATGCATTGTTTGAGTCAAATGGCTAACAAATTCTTTAAGGTTAGGAATCTGCCCCACATCCAATTCAACTTCCATATTGAGCTGCAACAAACAAAGAACACAAAATATAAACTTTAACATTTTTAGAGTTTACATAAGATGGCACAGAAATGCTCTACTTTCATTTACTCTATTTCCCCTTATACAAAATATTCTGATGCTTGCCATCTGAGGGCATGTGTGCATAAATTTGAAATTCAGTAAGAGAGCTTATTCTTTTCTGACTTAATCAGAACATATAAGCAAACAAAAGTTTGCTATTTATAAATTTTAAACAGAGTTATTCTTCCATTCTTCCTGTTTTCTTTCAGATATAGAAGTGAAAAACCGAAACTTACCAACCAACCATCGAAGCCTAAAGCAACAGCAAGCTCTACCAGGCGTTCAGCAGACTCTTGAGCTGACTCCTTTGTTGCAAGCAGTTTGTTGCAAGTAGCTCTCCCCTCATCAGATTCTGTGATGAACGTCCCCAGTACCTTGGATTCCAGAGCCAGAAAAGAAGAAGGCATTAGAATTTTCAATCATTCCCGCTCTCATACAGTGATTATAACCAAAGTACAAGAAAAAGGAATGAGTTTTCAACAAATACTCAGACGATGACGGAGAATTACATAGAATCTTAAGGAACAATTTATAAGTAAATCCCATATCCCATTCGAAGTGGTAAAAACACACACTTCAATCAAATGGGAAATGAGCAAACAAGCAAAATAAAAACAAATATTGAAGAGGCGCCGGAATTTAGCAACCCATATCACGCCCAAACAAAAAACAAGAACTGTGTTTCAAGAGTAACCTTAACTCCGTGCCTGTGAGCTGTATTAGTCCAACAAGGTGGGGGCAGAGTGACCAAATTATGAGAGAAATAGACGAAGACATCGATCAAGTACCAATGCCAGATGGCATAAGCCCCGGAATTATTCCCGCCTTGGATCCACTTGTCGTCGACGTAACCACCCTGCATATCGTGGCAGACCAGAATCCTCGGTTTGTCGGGCAAGTCCGACCCGTTGACCCGCAGCGGAACCGAGGACTTGTTAAAAGGGTAGTGAAAAGAGTGGAAGTAGGATCGGTTGTTCAGTTGGTCGAGCGTCTTGAGGGGGTAGGAGATGGGGATGGAGGGCTCCGACGCCGGCGGGGAGGGATCATCGGCGTGGGATTGGCGGGCCATATTGAGGGGTGATTTGAGCTTGTTGAGGCCTGATTTCAAGAGATTATAGATAGTGATTAAGGTTCTGCGGTTTATATGAAAACGACAGGGAATGACGGTGAGTATGGAAATTAACAACGTTGAATTTGTGGGCATGCTAGAAAGCGAAACGGAAGGCGGGACGAAGCTGCACAGATGGAACTAATGTACTTTTGGACACAAGCTTTCTCGTGTCTGGTTTTATTTTTGAGTAAATTGCATAAATAGTTCCTAATCTTTAGTCATTATTTCCTTTTAATATCTGACCTATTGAATGTTCTATTTGGGTCTTAAACCTATTAAAATCATTCCATTCTGATCCCTCATTAGATGAAATTTCAATTTAAATAGACAATTTAAAAATTTTAACAGTTTAATATTTTTTAAAAGTAAATTTAAATTAGTAATTTTTTTCTTTCTGAATAAAA
This sequence comes from Aquilaria sinensis, assembly GCA_005392925.1. NCBI lineage: Eukaryota > Viridiplantae > Streptophyta > Magnoliopsida > Malvales > Thymelaeaceae > Aquilaria > Aquilaria sinensis. The sequence goes on along the minus strand of SMDT01002892.1, from coordinate 649,173 downwards.
TAAGTTCAATTTACAGACAGAAAAAAAAATGATTTGAATTTTTCATTAAATATAAAAAAATTATTGTACATATTAAATTTATTATAAGACAGTTACCAAATAGTTGAAATTATGATCTAAAAATTTTATATTAAATAAATGCTTTAAGTTAATAAATTTCATCAAATTGTAACCAAAATGAAACACTTTTAATGGATTTAAGACTAAAATGAAACATTTGTAATAGGTTTAGTATTAAAATAGAATATTCAATAAATTAGGGACTAAAAGGAAGCAATGACCAAAGAGTATGGACCATTTATGAAATTTACTTTTTTATTTTTTAATTTGACCAATGTTGCTTTAAGATATGTTCCGATAAAATTTTTTCATACCCTATACATTGAAATCGAACACAAAAATATGCCATTTAAGATGCTTAAAAACTCGGATAGTTCTCCCGAAAACGACACGCATTAGTAAAGTATCCGTAGCTTGACTTGAGAAGCTACGCAGGACCCTTGCGTTGCGTGTGGAGAACACGTCGAAGACTTGGAGTCAACACTACAGCTTAAAGACTCCCAACTCCTGCCTTGCGCCCCACGGCAGAATTTGATTAAAGACAAAAACACAGAAATCTCCCGTGCAGCTTTTGCTTTCATGATAAATATCTCACTAATTCCAACATCAAACAAAAAATTAACTGTTCCTGAAGCATCCTAGACAACCAAGAACATCTTTTTTAAAAAAAAAAAGAGCAAAGGAGAGAACTATGTAGCTGTAATGGAAGGGGAAAAAAACAAACAAAAAAACAGAAAACCAAAACAAAACAAAACTGTGATGGATCAAAGGAAACAGACAAGGGCCGACGTCTAACTTTGGGATAGCATTGCAATCATCCCGGGACTGGAGACCCTGAAACTTGTTCACTACTTGTCTTCCTGAATGATTCAGATGTCTTGCTTTTTAACTTCTAACGAAATGACAGATCTAGCTGCGTGTCTTGTCTCCCTCACCTTGGAAATTGCTGACCATAGTTGGATTGGAACCACTGCTCTGTATATTGTCACAGATTCCTGTATTCTCTAGGAGCCTAATGATCTAAACTATGCTCCTCAAAGTAAATCCTCGCTCCCTGTCAACTTTGCATATTCACTTTCATCAATAACTCCCTTCTTCAGCTTTTTCAGTAGACGGTACTCTCTCGTTAATTCCTCTTCATCTTCAACTGTCTGGGCAGCGCGCCTCTGTTTTGCCGTCTTCTTCCTCATTGGTGCACCTGGCCCATTAGGTGCTTTCGTGGGCTTCTGCGGTTTTTTCTGCTGCTCTTGCCCCTTCTCTTTCTTCACTTGCAAATTCTTTTTCCTCTGCTTCTCCCGAGATTTATCCCTAAAATTATTTAAAAAAAAAAAAAAAAAAAGCAGGCTCAGATAACTCATGGTCACAGTTAAATTAAAAGTGCCACAGGCAAAGAATGCACGAATAACGGAACTGATTTTACAGTTAGCATAGAAGGTTGACTGTCCACCAAATACATCATCTAGGACACAGTTATTCAATTTCTTCAAATAGACGAGCCAGAATCGACACATTCTACGATCAGTTTTGCTTACCCTTGGCAAGGTACAGCAATTTATGGAATTAGTGAGAAAATAAATAAAATTCAAATAATAAATCCAGCATAATCTACTTCATCAGCTAATCACCAATTGACACTTTTCTCTGTTCCCTTCCACCCCTTTGTGTGTGTGTGTGTGTGTGTGTGTGTGTGTGTGTGTGTGGTGCTCCATACTTAACAGAGAAGTGTACATTATGAGAGATTTGACAGGCATCTTACTTATACTTGATCTGCTCCAAATTGATGTTCTCGACAGGAATGAAACCCTCTATTGAAAGAGAGTGTTGCTTTACCTCAGGCACGGATGGCAGCAGCAATAGGCCATAACCCATTGCTAATTTACCAATCTCAAGTTCCTTCCATCTGTAAGATAACACAACAAGAAACAATGAGAAAAGAGACTAGAGCAAGCATAAAGACGGCTGTTGAAACTATAGTTAACACCTGAATATGTACGAGCAATGATGCTCCTTGTATGCACGGATGTAGGAAACAAATGCTCTGAGTCCCTTTTCCATCACATCACGATCCTGCATTGCTGCAGATCGTATCTGACACAAGACACAAGAAGGACGAAAGACATTGAAATTTCACAATTAGAGGAACAGAGTAATACACTAAGCAAAATAACAGAAACTATAAATGATGGAAACTATGAAGGCAGAGAGGCACATAAGAAAATATAGCATACAGTATATCCATGACAAGCAGCACCTCTCACACAGATTTTACTAACCCGAGGGACGACATCAGGAGCATCATCAATACAGCTTCTCTCTTGCAGAGGAACCCTTCTTATCCGCAGAAACTCCACATAAGCTTCCTCCTGGAAATTTTAAGAATGTAACCCATTTTTCATCATGACTCCATCTTTGAGAGATATAGCAAGTTCTTAATTAATAAACAAAAGTACAAAATTGAAATAGCTAAAGATCATATGAATTCAAATTTCAATTCCAAACCTTTGGCAATAGAAAAACAACAGAAGTTCCTTGTCTGCCCAATCGAGCAGTTCGACCAACTCTGTGGATAAAGACATTTGGATCCTGAGGGGGGTCATACTGCAAATGGAACAAAAGAGGAACCATACTTAAAAATAAAGTTCTGAAAACAGATTAATAGGAATAAGTACATAACAATATAAACTACCTGCACTATACAGTCGACACCTGGAATGTCCAGCCCACGTGCAGCAACATCAGTACATAGAAGAACTCCGCTTGAAAGAGAAGTAAATGAAGCTAATGCTTTCTCCCTTACACTCTAAATTCATCCAAGGAAATGGTATTAGACAAATTACAAATTTACATACTCTCAGAATTTGCTTTGCTAGAATCTTTAATTCTACCTGCTTCATCTTCCCATGTAGAGGAATCAAAGGAAGACCCCTTAATATGGTGAGACATGGAAGAACAACTCCCCAGTAATCAACACAAGCACAGGTCATGAAGTATCTGTGAACCCAAGGGACAAACGTTAACCAAATTCTGGATGCAATTATTAAGTCACTAAACCTGGTGAGACTGTCCTAATACAACTTACATTATTAATTTTTTTGATTTGTTCTTTATGAGGAAGTCAACAAGCTGTGATGGTTTCTTATCTGCTTCACATTCCAGATACTGTGGAAATGAGAAAAACATGTAAGAAAGATGGAAAGTTGATGACAAGTTCCACTCACAACTAACCACAACCAACCACAAGCAAAATTGTTGTAAGGGAGGTTAAAAATATGAAGATTTTATACTCTTTTTCTTTCAATGAGGGAAAATTTTATTCAGAAAGCAACAAGAGGATGCATAGATAATATTGAGAATATAAATCCCCAATGCTTCAGCAACAAAAGCCTATTGTTGACAACATCCCATGAAACACAAAAAAAAAAGGTACAAACCCATTTACGTATAACTGTGCCAGTCCTCCCCTCAAATATTTTATATAGTCTTATGAGAAGAAAATATAACTTATCAAAGCCAATAGCTGTTTCTCCACATCAACCATGAAAGCACAAAAATGGCAAGGACAATGTTTTATAACAAAGATACACACAACCTCACATTAACTTTTGTCTCCCACATCAGCAAAGGGAAACATGAACTTAACAAATGGGAAAGTTCCAAGGAGCAAAAGAGGATTGCACATAGTCAAAAAATTATTTATATAAAACAAAAGCAGTTTCAACACTGTCTGATGTAGCATCTGGCATCCTCTGTGGTACTCTTTGAAGAGAACTGGAAAAACCAAGCAAGAAAATCCTTGACAAAAAAAAAAAACCTTCACATAATCAGATATTATACCTCAAGCTGAAGACCTGAAGGTGTTTTCGATGAGGCTAATTGCTGTGCAGCAGCTGAATCTTTCAACAACTTTGTTTCCGCACGAACTTCAACCCTCACTGGATTTCTTAGCCCTGCTTTGGATAACTCTTCAATGGCTTCAGTTTGGGTAGCTGAGAAAAGCCCAGTCCTACGAAGCTTGGGCAAGCGTGATATGATATAATTTATCTGCTTCTGAAATCCCATATCCAGTAGCCTATCAGCCTCATCTAAGATCAAGACCTAGCATCACCAAGATGAGAAAATCAATACTCCATAGCAAACTTCATAAAAACAGAAGCATATAATTAACCTGCAATCCATAACTCCTGTGTTATTCAATTGGGACTTTTCCTTTTAGCTGATTTGCAGTATGTTGTGCAACGACCATAACATCTCTCCTACATTTCCTTTTCAACTTCTTCCTTCTACTAATAGATTGAAGCAACATGGTCTTATTCTGATGACAGCAAACAATATTCTTAAACCTAATTAATGTTCACTTAGTTATTAAAAGCATCTGGAACCACAGCATCATTGATAAGCTGACTTGGCAAAGCCCAGTTGGCATGAAAGCACACTTCCAAGAGGGCGGAAAAGGCAGCTAAAGCACAGTTCCAAGGGGGCAGAAAAGGCAGCTCATTTGATGGTTGGCCAAGTGAAAAGTAATAAAAAACACTGCCTTGCTACCAGCTAATGCCTTCAATTTAGAGTTGAAACAAGAACTAAATGACCATAACTCAAAAAAGAAAAATATATTAGCATGCCAGAATAACTTCAAAGGCATTAAGTGAAGCGAGAATAGAAAGATACCTCCAGGTTACGGAAATCCAAGATATCCATCCTCTCCATTATGTCATATAGCCTACCAGGCGTTCCAATCAACAAATTCGCACCCTCCTCTATTTTCTTCATATCTGCCTTTACTTCCACCCCTCCCACAAGAAGCATGGATTTGACATCTGACAAGGTCGAAATAAATGGTTGCGCCACACTACAAATTTGTGATGAAAGCTCTCTTGTAGGAGATATAATTATGCCCAACACCTGCAGGGAACAATATGGAGCTCATAAGCTCGCTTCCCCATAATGAATTGACACAGGTATACTGCTGAAATAAAGCAGTTCCTCGTGCCAAGAGAACAAGAATGCCCTCAACTGAATCTAGCTTGAACGAACACTCATTAAAATCCTACTATATATAGTTTTCCTTGCTAGCTTGCGAGCAAATAACAGTTATTAAGCTGAAAAAATAAAAATAAAAACCTCGTCTTCAACATTAAATTCTAGCTTATTTCTTCTTTTCAACAGGAAAAAAACAAATAAAAAAATGATCTTCATTCACCGTTCCTTAACTACTTGCCTAAGGATAGCTTCCTCAACAAACAAAGGAAGCAAAATAAAACAAAAATCAGCAAAAGACCTGGTGAGGTTTGGGCGAGGAGGAGGCCCTCCGAAGAATCTCGACGAGAGGGACAACGAAAGCTAGGGTTTTACCAGAACCGGTGGCGGCGTCGACGGCTACATCCTTGAAGCTGCAAAGCAGCGGGATCGTCGCCGCTTGAACTGGCGTACAGAACTCGAAGCCGGAATTAGACAGGGCCTCGAGAACCGCCTCCGAGAGCGGCGGCTTCAGGTCTGAGAAGCGCGTCTCAGTTAACGCGCTGTTCGGGTTCGCCGACTTCCTGGCCATTTGGGCTGCCGATTCTGCCGATTAGCGCCACTTCGGAATTATATGTAGGGACGTCGAAAAGGTGAAACGACGACGTTGAGAGGTACTCCGTCGCGGTTCATCAATGTCGAGCAGTAGCTGATGCTTTTAACATTGTTATCGTTATATCGCATGCTGTAAATCATAACCATATGGCCTAATACATTGTGCCTTCTACAAGTACTAATTTTTTAAAAATATATAGAAAAGTTATTTTAAAATAAGAATATTAAATATAATGTTTACACCTTCTTATATGTATTTTAATTATTTTTTCATAGTTTTTCTAATATAAGTAAAATATATTTGTAAATTTGGTCTATTTTGATAGATATTATACATAATGAATCCAATGTTGTAAAAAAAAATTGCTCATAAGACTAGTTGCAACTAGCAGCTTGATAGTGACTAGGTCAAAGACAGAAATTGCATGAAATTTAAAATAAAAAAACAAATAAAATGAAAAATAAAATAAAATAAAATAATTACAATAATTTGCCAATTGAATTTTGTTCTTAAAATAGAAAAAAATGAATAATATAAATATGTATATCCATGTATTTACTATTATTATTATTATTATTATTATTATTATTATTATTATATAATGAGACAAAGAAAAAAATTTACCTAATCCATGTACCAAAATAGTATATTAGTATATCATATGGTACACTGCTGTAAATTTAAAAAGATGTATAAAAATGCAATGGTACTCAATATGTAACGGATTATTGTGCAATAAATTAACAAATGCAAAAACGTATGTACGAGTCATGAAATTAAATATTGTGGTATACAGCACTATATACTGCTTGACGCAGGTAAGCGGTACTCGGTGTAAATGTTTTCTAACTTTATCATTTTATCACACGGTATACCACGTATTTCAAAGTATTTCGCATACCACAAATACCGCAAGGTACGTACCGTGGTATTTTATTTTTCACGGATGTGTGGGAGATTTTTTTTTTGTCGTGTTACATCAAAATATCATAAATATATAAAATATTAAAATATAATTAATACACACATCATAAAATAAATATTTTCTTTTATTCTTTTGGTTACATTTCTTAGTTAATATAAAATTTTAATTGTTACTTTGAGCCACCTAGGAACTCAATGTAGTATTAGAAAATGTATTGTTATTATTGAAGTATTTTTTTCCCTTATATCAATAGATTAGTTTCTTTTTTAGGATTTTTTTTTGCTCTATATATAATATTTTTTATGTTTTTTGTATTAAAAAATATCTTCTATCATATATATTTTATTTATATTTGACAAATTATGATGAGAAAAATTAGAATACATATAAAATGTGCAAAAAAAAATTATTGAATTTATGTCGTCTTAAAATAATATTCTACTGTTTTTTTAGAAAAACAATAACAATTAATAGTAATGGCAATTGAATGGGTTAGGTCAGGTTTAAGTTAGGTCATTCAGATTTGGGTCTAATTGGGTTAGCATGAATTTGGGGTTCAAGTTGGGTTATTTGGGTTTAGATTGATTTTGGGTTCGAGTTAGGTTAGACCGGGTTTATTTGAGTTCAGGATCACTATAAGTCAGGTCAATTTCAATTTTGGCTAACTTCATATTAGGTTTCGGGCTAGATTCGGGTTGACCTTTATGTTTCCTTAGGTTATTGGTGTCTAGGCCAAAATAATTGAATCGATTCACTTTTTAAAAAAAATTGTTAAAATTTATATCAAAGAATTCAAATTTTTTTGTGATTTAATTTAAATTAATTTTATTTATTTAGTATATTTAATCAAAATATTCATAAAAATCTCCTTCATTATAGTTTAGTACATATTTAGGTCATTTAACATTGTTGGTAATTTTTTATTGGTTTTTTAGACTCATACTCTTCAACCATCACTATACTAGTCATTCAGATTTTCACCCAGCTATCACTCACGCATACACTACGACAAATTTGCTATGCTTATGTTCCGATGAATTCTCTTTAAAATTACTATGAAACGTAAATCAAGTTCACTATTACTGATGAAACTGTAAAATTTAAAAAATTTTGGGTAAAAATGCAAAGATTTCAAAAGTTCAGAGACCTGTGTTGTAATTATTATGGTGACTTAAATGAAATTTTTTAAATTTAGGTACCTTATTGCACCATAATTAAAAGTTTCAGGATGAGTGTTGTAATTTTAACAATTACCTATTAAGATCATTAAATTTACTAAAAGTTACTTGTTTTACAAGAATCAAAATATGAGACTTACTAAATATAAAAGTCCCTTACCAAAATATGAGACTTACAAAATATAGAAGTCCTAAAAAAATAAAAGTAACTAAATATGGAAATCTCCTATCAAAATATGAGAATTACTAAATATGAACATCTAAAAGAAATTGAGCTACTAAATATGAAAGTTCCCTTCCCAAATATGAGACTTACTAAATATAAAAATATCAAAACATGGAAGTTACTAGTTATGGAATTCACTTTTCCTGAATATGGGATATACTGAATATGAAAGTCCAAAAAAATGAAAGTTACTAAAAATGAAAACTCTCATATTTAGGACTTACTAGATATGGAAAATAATGAAATAGAAAAGTTAAGGTTTAGGGTGAGGGTTAAAATCAGGTCTTGTTGGGTTTAGTCATCTGGTCATCTCGAGTTTGAGTTAGGTCAGTGTCGGGTTTAGGTTATTTCGAGTTCGGGTCAATTCATACTCGGGGTCATTTTGGGTTTGGGCATTTTAAGTTGGGTCATTTGGGTTCATGTTTTCCTTCAATCTGGTTCAGGTACAGGTCGGGTTCAGCATAGTTGTATTTAGGTCGTTGGCTTTGTTTGTCAAATCATGTCAGGTCGAGCTTGAGTTCGAGTGAGTTGTGTCAGATCATCAAATCGGGTTAGATTTTGTCATCCATTATTATACCTTAAAAATTTAGGATATTATATATCTAACAGTAACAATATCTAACACCTTGGTACGAGTGTGTAAATCTGCGATACATTGTGAACTGTGCGGCCATTAAAATAAATTGAAACTCATGCCCATGCTAATAACTAGCTTAATTGTGAAGTCCTAAACTACTATGGAAATGCCAAATTAGGGCAGAATAAAAAAAATATTTTCATGATAAGGCAACAAACATATTGACTTACTAGGAAATATTCCAGTCTTCTTATTTCCAAATGAAATTGCATGTAATATACATTTATGTCCCTATTTCCTAGCAATCCAACTTCCAAGCCAAACTAGTAAGAAGGGCTTTACCAAAATGTCACTATCACCCTAAACACATGCACAAGTATGAAGGTTCTCCAATGTTATTAGGAAGATCCAAATTGAAGCGAATCACTATCATAAAAAATCTACAAGCTCAACATCACTTACTAAAATATTTCCAAAGGTATTTAGTGACATAAAAACCCAAAAGGATCAAGCCCTCATAATTTATTATTGGGCCTTCAGCCCATTTAGACAAGTCAGATCCATAGGTGTCACAAGCTTAATCACTATATAGCAAATTTCATTTCTAAAAAATAAACGTAAAACGGCTCCCACAAAGGGACAATTACCTTTCAAATTCAATGACTTTTAAGTTACAAAGATCCACCGTCTAATCCAACGGCTATCGGTGTATAAGGCATGCTCTAAGGCTCATATAAAGGGTCTCACTATTTATTTATGAGATTGTAAATGCCTGAGTACCATAATCTAACTATTTGTTTATTCCGGTACTCAAGTTACTAAAGTTCTCTCACCTTAGAACCTTAGTAACTTGAGTACCGGAATATCCTTTAATGTGTTAAGGTATTAGTTAGATTTTAATCCAAAATTTATTCAATTCAAGACAAAACAAGTAAAATTAGAACCAAATTGGAATGCGGTCAACCTACATGAAGAATAATTTATTAAAATCAACACATTTTAATTGGTAATTTACTGCTAATATATTATGCTAGTGAGTTATCTGCTTGTTTTAAAAATATCAATGACATATTTACCTCAAAATATACTTTAGTAGGTGATTTGTCTCTTTAGCATGAGGTACGTGTCATATTTGCCTTTTTGCCTTTTGCTTTTTGTTGTTTCTAATATTTGATTAGATTGGTTACCATCTAACTTTAGGAGTATAAATAGAAATAACATCAAAGTTGAGGGCTTACATCTTGGTTTAGCCAAAACAAGCATCAAACACAAGATTTTGGCGAGATTTGGGGGCCATGGTCCCGCCCGCATATAAGGCGGCTCCGCCACTATAATTACATTTTCAGCTCTTGAGCTTGAATGATCCCAACACTTAACCTCCCAACCTCAAGTGAATCCAACTTATCCCCTAAATTTGCAAAAAGGAGATATTTTAACTCTTTTAATTTTTGTTGACATCATGTGACCTTTTTATCCTAAATGCTGCTTGCTCCCCCATTTGTTTTTCATCTATTTCTTTGCCCTTTTTTGTTTTAGGTTAATTTTATTTTGTGTTTTGGACTTGAATCCTAAAGATGTACTGGAATGCAACCAACTGATCTTCATCGCCGTGTTGGACAGATAGAATTCCCAAGAACAAGCCAATGTGAACGAGAACTCATTGAAGGAAGAAAAGGAGAGCACAAAAGAGGCATATGATTCGGTAATCCAGATAACATTTAGTGCGAAAAAGAGCTGGAGAAGTCCATCATTGATGGCTGAGAATGCGATGTGAATGGTCAACGTTGTGTGCAGGGATTTCAGCCACTTGCTCCGCCTTGATATGCCATCCAACAATATTCGTGGCCCAATTCCTCAAAAAGTCTCTGCTTGATCCATCTGATGAACCTGTGGATGCAGAGCAACGACCTCACAAATCCAATCCCAAAATTTTTTCTCTCTTCCCAATTTAACGGACAAATAGTTCTATGGCCAATTACCACAAAATTTGTTGAAGAAATTCAGTGTGCAAAGAAAAAGGTCCATGATAATGATGTGACCAACGCAATGAATCATAACAAACTAGTGTTCTTCAAGTAGTGAAGGCTGTTCAAATTGGAGGATTTGTTGCAGGTGTTAGTGGAGATTGCTAGGGAATGGTGTACAATGCAGTGCTTAACGATGTTTCCATGGTGGCCATGAAGGACATTAACTCTTATCCCAGAAAAGAATTCGAGCAAAGGTACTTAAGAAACAAACAAGAGTAGACATCGTTTAGGGTAAGGAGGTCACATGGTGCTCACAAGGGTCAAAAGGGCTAATGTGTACCTCTTTTACAAGTTCATGGGGCGAGTTATTCTAAGTCAAAGAAGAAGGGGTTATGCGTCCAAGTTATTCAAGTTTGAGGGCTAAAAATGGCTTTAGGCCGTTAAAAAATTACCGAGAATGATTGTCCTTCTCCGCAAATAATTTAAAGGTTAATTCCCCGCAGTTAGTATTGTTATTCCTGTTTCCAATCCCCTCACAAGAATCCCAGAGAAAAATCGAAGAACGAGAATCCTAGAGTTTCGCACAAACACGAGTCTATGACAATTTCTTGACCAGCAATGATAATCGGAGGCGAATCTCCGAAGTGGTTCGTAATCATTTTCGCCGCGAGTCTAGTCGGATTCAGCTCCCCCTCTCCGCTCTGCGAACTCGGTTACTCCGCCGGCAACAAGCTCTATAACTTCAGCTTGGCAGCTCCTCTTCCCAAGTTCCCACATGGCGTCCTCAGTGAAGATGGGTACTAAAATCTGATCGAAAACCATTTAGATGGATAGATTGATGCGTATCAATGTGTTGTAGGCTTGTTTTCTCTCATTGGTTGGTTTGTTTCGTACGTCTCACCGTTCATTCTGGAAATTCCAAGTTGTTCGGTTGAAAAGGGCTCTAAGTGAAGTTTATGGATGTGAGTGAATTTTGTGATAAGTTTAGCGGTACGAGGTGTTGAAATTTTGGTCAATGTCTGCGCTTCTTTGGCAAGTCTATTTGTTTTAGACTGGCTAGAGATGCATCTTTTACAATCATCTTTGACGAGCTGGTTGACTAACAGTATTTTATGCTTACCTGTTAATTGAAAACAAATCTCTTATTTAGGAGGACTTGGCTGCTTATTTAATATTCTTTTCTACTAGAAAGACAGAGCATTCTAATTTCGAATGGCATGAAAATAGTTTAATTACAGAAGTTGTAGCGGTTGTGGTGACTCGTTCAGCATCATACTTGCATACAATCAGTTGGTTTGGTCCTTACTTAATTTCTAATGTAAAACTTCCAGGTTTTATAAGGTGACAGCAAATGAGACTGTGCTTTGGTTTCAGGTTGGCTTTTATCAGGTTACATTTTGTTTATTTGTTTTCTTGTTCTCTTTCTCCCGCTGTTCTCTCTCTCTTTAATTTTTTTTTTCCTATTCTTTTTTTCTCCTTCCTGTTGTCTGTGGCTGGTAGGAGGTTAATGCTCGAGCAGGGGGTTGAGGGAGGGGTGTTGGCCCAGATGATCATACAAGTTGCCTCTTTCCTGAAGGCCCAGCTATTTTCATATATGCCTTGTAAACTCTGAAAATTAGGGAGGAGAGCTCCTTATATGTAACTAGAATCTGGCTGGCATGTTAATAATGAAATGGACAATGATGTAGTTTGATATTAGAATTGTGAAATGCCATGGCAGGTGAAGGAACATATATGACATTATTAGGTGCACACTTTGTCATGTACGCATAGGAATAGAGATTTTGTAAAGATGAGGACAGTGGGGGTGAGAGGAGTCTGTGGTTTTGGGGCGGGAAGTACGAAGGTGGTTTCATTGCACAAACACAGAGGAATTCTCTGAAGATGAGAAAGAATGAGCCGGAAAAGGCATAGCTATCATTAAATCTGTATGGACAAATGTCTGTAGACCTCCAAACAGCTTCAGCGCAACCCAGGTTACATTTAACTATAGAAACACTGGTTTAGATTCAGAATTTCAAGGTGATCACTCTCCCCTGTTTCTTCAGAGGGTAGCAAATTACGTTCCCAGGGGCATGGTTGAATGACTTGAAGCATACTTAAGTTTCAGTGCTTTCATGATCCCTTTTCAAGTTCTCTTGATCCTCTTCTGTACTACAATCTGTATGTTTGAATTCAGTTTTTCTTTAGAAAGCTTAGCTTAATGAATAAGAAGTCTTTTCCATTTCTAACTTTACCCTTTATGCTACTCATAAGTGGTTCTTTTCATGATATATGTGTGGTATGAGTTGAATCACCAGCAACACAAGGATAAAGAATAAACAGCACAAAATTTTTTGAATCGTTTCAAGGAGGAAACTGAAATAGAAATTGGCATTCATCATTTCATTGTTTCTCAGCTCCCATCTATCATGCAAGGCATCTACTGAATCAATAATTAGCTTGTTCGTAGCTTATGCTAGTAGGGATCAGTTATTTAAGTACATCTGTTTACACTCTAGTTATCTGCAATTTTGACACTTTCCTTACAATTCTTTGTTTTCATATTGGTTCTCATAATTGTGTTTTGAGCAGCTTTGTGATGGGATGATCTTCAACCATGATCCTCCTGGGTGTGTTGAATGCTTGGTAATTTCTTTAAATCATGTTCTAATGAACATAAAATACTTGCTATTTGAAAAAAGTGTAGTGATTAGTAAGCAGTATAGCCATTCGAGAAAAGATCTTGTGGATACTTTTTCTTGCATAATATTTTATTCTCTTGTAAAAAATTAGGGTTGCGGAGGCGCATCACGATGTGGTATGGGTTGTAGTGCACTCATAGCGAACAATGCTGGAGGTATATTTCCCTGCAACTCATACTAGTTAAGATTTTGTAGCTGTTTTCTTTGGAGGAAGAAGAGTAAAATTTCTTTCCATTAGTCAGGCAATGTTCCTGGAGGCATACTTTTTCTGGGCCTTTTTTTCTCTCTCTCTCTACTTTCTTTGCTGCTTTTAGCACATCAAATGGAATAATCTTTTGACCATGTGAAACATGAATTCTTTACATCTTCTTTTCCCTTATGTTTCTTTCATTGGTTTATAGCATCTCTCATGCATTTATTTTCTTGTCTTCTCAAGTTCTGTAGATGTCAATTAGCATCTGAAACATCTAAGTGCTGTGTGTCGTTTGTGCAGGCTATCAAGTGTGCACCACTATTGGGCATGTGGCAAGCACATATGTTACGATCAATGGTGAGTGTCTCTCTCCTTCTTTTTTGGGCATATATCTGTCCCTTTGCAACTGAACAAGCTATTACCTCAGAGCTAATCTCATTGTCTTGGTTGCAATAATTATTTTGATTATGCATCCTAAAGGGTTGCAGGTTTTTACCTTTTTCTTCCCTTCTTTTACTTTCTTTTGGTCATTTTCGTATCAATCTTTAGAATGCTATTGCAGCTTCTTCTGTGCTGATGTCCTGGATTCTTTTTACAGATGAAAAACATCCTCAAAAGGGTGTCACTGTTAGGATGTCAAATACCGGCCAGAAGCATAATTGTTCACTGACTGTTTCAATTTTTTGTGACACGATGAGTTTTCAAGTAAGGGTTAACTCCTCAACTTTTAAGTACAATTTACTTAAAAAAATCTTTTTTCTCCTCTGGGCATGCGTGGTTGTAACAAAATTGTAAGTTTGTTTTCACAGGGGCCAAATTCAATGGAGATCTTGGGGGACTGCAATTTCGTGAGTGTACATCAAACTCACCAGCCCTTTTGCAGCAATACATAAACTTTCTTTTTCTTAAAAAAAAAAAAAGAAATACTTTTGGTACTGAAATGTCTGGGAGTGTGCATGCAAAGTATTCACACGATATAGATGATTGTTCTTTTGCGTATTTGTAGACACTGTGCACTTGGGATTTTTATCCATTACATGGTGACTGTTTGTTCTTTTCTTGTTTCCTCTTTACTGTTCTTGTTTGAATTTATCATTAATTAAATGATTATTTTGAAGAGATCTGTTGCTGACATTGTGCCTTTGTTTCAATGTTAGTATGTCACCAAAGCAAAAGTAAGTACCTCTGGATAGGTCTTCTAAGGGTTTTTTCCCTGTAATAATGATGTCCTTATTGCAGTTGGAGCACCTATTTTATATATGTATTTGTGTGTGTTTATGTCCATTCTCTGCTTATAAAAAGAAAAGATAATTGGTTTGTACAAAAAATGTTCTAAAAGTGCTTTTTGGACTTTATTGAAGTACGGGGTTTCAATGGTGTAGAATTCAGCCTGACAATCCTTATATATAGAAATACGCACTTTTAACCGCCTTTTAAATATTCCGGCCAAACCAGTGTCTATGTTACAACTGTTATGAATTTTTCAAGAACGTGAGTTTGGCGAAATTGCTGGATCAGCTGGTTGCGTTTCAACAAAGCAAGAAATATGGGGTTTCTTTTAGAGTTTTTGGGTCAGCAATGAAAAATCCTATCCCCACCTTAGTTTTGTGGTCTACCTTGGTTCATGTGTATATTGGTCGAAATTGAAGGACTAGATGGTTTAATATTGCTTCTATTTATTACTACTAATACTACTACTACTACTACCACTATTGTTGTTGTTGTTATTGTTGCTGTTGTTGTTGTTGTTGTTGTTATTATTATTATTATTATACAGGAGGGAAGGCTTCTTTAACATAAAGGGGGTGGTCATGACTTGTTATTTGTCTCCTATTTCTAGTGCCTGGTCCCGATGGAAGAATAAGGAGAGGGTGTGATAAAGCTGCCTTTAAGTGGTTCCCGTATTTATTTGTTGAACTGCAAATTTGTCTCATAGGGAAAGATTCAAAATTTCTTTGGTTCCAACATTCCCGCCCTGCGTTTTACTAGGGGATTAGCAGGTTTTACCATCACCATTTCTAAGGCTTGTTGCTATACAACTGTAAACAGGCCACATCACTGCGGCATCCTGCTGCTTGTGCGACCATCATCACAAATCAGGGCGGAAGTTTGGGCTGGTTTGGTAGCCTGATGATAACGTAATTACATAACTCTTTCGGCTAGTCCTATATCCTTGGTTGCTCAAGTAGTTAACGTTCTGATCTAGAAATACAAACACGAATTTTCAATGTCATTTTAATGTGGTTGCCATATTTCAGTGTCATATGCCTATTTGGAGCATATTTTCTGGCAGGCATTGTTTATCGATACTTTTTCCTCGGAATCCGTGGTGCTGAGGTATGCATTAAGTTCTCTCTGAGATTGCCTTTCAAGAAGCTGCTCTCTTGAATTGTTCATATCAACTTTTTTTGAAACTTTTACTTATAGTTACTTACCTGTGATTTGTTGACAACTAATTAACCTCATCTCTAAATTTCTTGCTCTTCAGATAATACCAAACTTGGAGCTTTGGGCTACCATACCACATAGAACCCAGGTATCCTTATAGTGCTATTGCACTTTTGGTGTAGCATGCTTCTCATAACTGAAACTCCAGTTCCCTGGCTTCATTGTTGAAGAAGAATAGATTAGAACATGTTTATTCGATTACATTGCAATTCATTGTAGCCATTAGGTAGATGATAAGCCTCTATAATGCATGGTAACCATCACAAATTACCTCAAGTTCAAGATAAACGGTACTTAGCTTTGTTAAATTTTTAGTTGCATAGTATGGTATTATTTTTACTTTTCAATTAGTACTATAATGGGACTCTATAAATTACTATGCTACTTATTCCTGCAGAGTTTTTCATCGTCCTTGATACGAAGGTTCAGAGGACGATCAGAAGGTCATAGAAGCTCCTATTCACCGATCAATTTTTGAGCAGTAAGAAGTTCATGTCCCCCTTTAGTGGAAATGGTGCCAGTTTGCAGACGCTCACTGATTAGTTTTGCAGGCAGATACGTAGAATAGAAAAGCTCTTGAGCACCGGCTGTTCTTCTAGCTGTTTTTATTGTCTTTTCCTGTCAGTTTAAGTGGTTGTTCTCTATTCATTATGCCGGCATTTTTGAAGAGGTTTAGAGGGCTGTCCAATTGTATTCTCGACTTGTATCATTCATCCATTTTTAGTTTGTCTGCGTTTCGTCATCAACATTGACATTCTAATCCTCAAAATCGTACGATCCTAGCAGAAATAATTGTTAAAGGCGCAATAAACTTACTATATTCTAAGGTAGATTTACAAGAATTTTAGAATCCTGTGGAGTATAATTGTAGAATTATTACGAGCTAAAGATTCTATCGAAACTCAAACAACTCAATTTTTTTCATTTTTCACATTTAAGCCTCGTTTAACCCAAATTTACAATCATAATCTAAATACATCTAATTTAATTACAATTTCTCCATCTGTAGATGCTAAGCCTCCTCCTTTTATCAGTTATCACATTGAAGTTACCACTTCCACTTGTGTAAAACTTGTAATCATAACATAAAATAACCACAACATAAAAGTAACCAATGAACTAATGTCTAATTAGAGATAGAAAGTGATTTTACAGATTTACCCTTTACCCTAAATTCCACATCCCAACCATTCTTCTCTTCTTGCGCCAACTGTCTCATCTCAGTTCGACGAGCTCAGTACTGGCTTCGTCGCTGGACTCTGACCAGGCACGCTCTTTCTTGAACACATCGTTGCCGGCCATCATTACTTCCAGAAGCTCTCGTTCGATAGTAAGATTGAGGGGCCGATGTGGACTACAGAGATCACGCATCCAAATCTGAGAAGCAGAGTAGATGGTTGCTTGAGAAGCGGAGCCGCGATCGGCGGTGATGAGCGATGGTCACTTGAAAATTGGATGAGAATCGGGGATCTGAGCGAACGATCGGTGATGAGAATCAGCAATCCGAGCAGAGAGTCGGCTGAGCATCGGCGGTCTGAGCGGACGATTGGCGGTGATGAGCAACAGTCACCTGATAATCGGGGATCCAAGTGGACAATCGGTGGAGATCCGAGGTGAGGCGACGATCGGCAATGATGAGCGACTGGAGACAACAGAAGGACGTTCATATGATGAGATGCGATGATTCGAGCCGACGATCAGCACGTCTTGCGTCTGCCAAGAAAGAAATAGAAGACACTTTTTTATTTTCTTTACAATACAAGTTTTAGTCTTTTTTATATTTTACTTTGATACTTTTAAATATTTTTTTAGATACTTCTTTTTTATTAGTTTGTACATGTTTATTTATAGGGGAAATAAATTATCTGTCTATTATTTTAGATATTTTTTAATTTTGATTAGACAGTTTTACACATTCATTTAGATATTTTTTTACTATTTCAAATGGTTATTTAGATATTTCTTTATTCAATGAATCATATGTATTTATTTATTTATATATTATTTTCAGACACTTTTACATTTTTATTTGAACACTTTTACATATTTAGTCAAACATTTTTTAAATTATTTCAAACGGTTATTTTTTAAAGATAACAAATTTTTCACAAGTTGGTTCAGACACTTTTACATATTTCTTTAGATATTTTTCAATATTCAATCATACATTTTTTATTTTTCATTATAATAAATTATTTTTATATTACTTTAAAGACACTTTGACATACTATATTAGACATATCTGCATTTTATTGTAAATATTTTTGTACACTATGTTAGACATGGCGAGATTTGAAGACGAGCGACGGTGCAAGATCTAAATGCGAGCAGCAACGCGATCTAGGGATGATAAGTGATGATGAGATCTGAAGGCGAGCTGATGCGAGATGTGGATGTAATAATGACGGTAAGATCTGGAGACGGAGATGGTTTGTTGGAGGATACAGTAGTGGCAACGATGATAGCGGTAGACGTAATGATAGTAGCAAAGTAGGTTTTTCATGAGGTGAAAGTGAGTTTGGTGCACAGACAAATTAATCAATTTTTTTATTGTACTATGGGTTATATATAAGGGGAATTAGAGATAAATTAGTATGTCTAATTAGACATATATCTATAATATAATAAGTACAGAAAAATATCTAATTTAATTACACATTCTCCCCCCGGCAACCTCCCAACTTTCTTCGAACTTCAAGCCTCTAGTATGTAATATGTTAGTCTACAGCTCTAACATTCTGGTTCTATGATTTTATAATTGGGAGCATGAAAAATGATTCTAATTAGAATATCAATTTTGATAACTATGGAGAAAAATTTAACGAGATAAACAAATTTGGAGAGTCTTTTAAGTTTAATTCGTGAAACTGAATACAAGTTTTACCAGAAGTCTAACATGGGCTCACGAGAGCTGATACATATGATCTCGTACAGGTTTGTCGTAAAATATGGACAGGAAAGAATCATTAGTTAGGAGCAGGTTTGGATTGATTGATTTGTTGAATTATACAAAATTTTAAAGAAATATTTCCTCTTGCGGTTGACCCTGATCAGACTTTGCTTCGGTTAGCGTCTGGGCCGTATTGGCCACCACAATTTTTCTAAGTTACTAAATGCATACTGATTAAGTAAAATTGTATGCCAGATTTACGTAACATTAACTGTTTAATTACTATTTAATAATGAGTAATTGTTATTTGATAGTTTAGTAGATCAGCGGCTAAAATATATTTAAATTAGGAGTAAATGACACTGATTGTCTCTAAATTATGCCCAATATTATTTAATCATCCTAAAACAATGAATTATTGTATCATTATCCTCAACCTATCAAATTGTTGCACCATTATTCTCAAATTACTCAGTTGTTGCACATGTTGTCCTGTTATATGCCAGCTATTAAAAAGTGAAGGAAGTTGGAAAAAAAATTGCATAATTTTAAGACGATTAAGCAACATTTTATAGTTTTTAGGATGATAAAACAATATTGAAATAGTTTAGGGATGATGGGTTTTATTTACCCTTCAATTAGTTAAAAAACTTGACGCACTTCACTTTTTCTGTTAGATGGAAAAAATGCATATGAGATTTTAATTTTTGTTTTTTCAGATAGCCTATGTCTATATTTATTCATTGAATCTTAAATATGTTATTCACATTTGAAAATAGTGTCACATTTAATCAATAGTTTAAATTCACTAATTGTTTTCTACTACAGTATATCATTTAGTGCAAACGTTTAACCATGTACCTAGTATCATCAAGATTTTATTGACCTAAGCATTGCACAAACAGTTGTGCTAGAGCTGAAAAAAAAAACAAAGAAAAGGAAAAGTGGTTTACTACAAACGGATGTAGCCGATTGTCATTAGAAAGTTCTACTTTAAACAATTCATACACATACTTAAATCAAACTCTGTAAATCTTGTTGATTTATAAACAGTTACTTTTGTAAACAAATTTGCATATATGGAATATTTCTTCTTACACTAATACTAAAAAAATGTGAAAGACAATTAGGAGAGGTTGTATTTACGCCTAAAGGTTTTTTTAGCCCTCAAATTCGGGTGACTAGGACATTTAATTCCTTGAATATCAAATTGGTCAAACTCGTTTCCTTAACTTTATAAAATGATACACTTAAGTCATTTTCCTCCATGTGCCGATCACAGGCTTACTAAAATCATCAACGTTGTTTGTGCTCTATAGGATAAAATATGTTTGAAGTCCCCTATTTTTATTTTTCATTCATTTTCATTTCCAACCTCATAAGGTGTGTGATTCTTTCCTTGACTTTGTAGGGTTCATGTTTGTCTGATTCTTTCTTTGCTTGTTTATATGATTTTTTTTTCTTTTTGCTTCTCTTTTAGATCGATTTCCACTGAAATTTTTTTTTAAAAATGTTTATCTTGTTTTGTTTGTTAGAAATGGACAATAGAGGCTTTCAACTAGGATTGAGGTAATAAATAAAGGTGAAGATTGATAGAAATGACAATGGTGGACTCTGTTGCAAATGCGTGTTGGGTTTGCTTTAGATTCACGTTATTCACAGAGGTTGTACGAAAGGTGATGCTTCCTGGGGCATGGACCAGAGGTTGTACGGATGGTTTGATAAGGAAAGGAGGGGTGTACCTTCTAGGAATTCTAAATGCAACCACCATTCAGTGCCAACAACTGATGAGATCGACAACTGGGCAATGGCATAAAAATCAATTCTGATGCTTAATGATGGTCAACAGAATCAATATGGTAGGCAGAATCGACGTTTTGATCCTTGGATTTGGGAAAAGTTAATTCATACTAGATCTTCGACCTTTGGTTCATGTTTTCGCAACTTTGGGACTTCCAAGCCAAACAGGTGGACAAAAGGTAGTGGCGGTAGGGGTGGATTTTGAGAGGAAAGGCTTTTTTCTTTGTAGTCGTAATTGTTTTTTCTGAATTCGCCATTCAATAGGTACCTTTCATTTTGTGAGACTTCTAAGATGAATAGAGGATGCAAGATTGATTTTCCTTGGTTCTGAGATTGTTGTTGTTTATTTGGGCTTTTTTCAAAATGTTGAAGAAAAAATTAAAACAAAAAATAAAGCTAGGGGACTTCTAACACATTTTGCCCTATAGAGGATGAATGGTGTTAGTTATTTTACTGAGCATGTGATAGGCACGTGGATGGGAAGGGTATAAGTATACCATTTTACCAAGTTGAGAGGGCAAGTCGGACCGAGTTAATATTCAAGCGGTTAAGTGTCCAAGTCACTCGAGTTTGAAGGCCAAAAATGCCTTTAGACCTTGTATTTAGTTAATTTATGGTTGAGTTCATTTGTTGTGAAAATGATACAGTGCTAATGCTAAAACGTTATACAAATGAGGCAGTTGAATACTACAAAATTTGAAATAACAACATACTTATTTAAGAAAGGTAAGTCTAATATGCATCCAACCTCTCGCACACACATATATAACATTATACAAATGAGGCACATTCAGTACTAAAAAATCTGAAACAATAGCACGCGTATTTAAGGGTTAGTAAAAAATGCGTTAAGCCTATTATGTGTATATGTGTATGTTCTAGTATTAGCTTTTATAATGTAAATTAAATGTGAATTCAAAAATTTCTGATTTCTACCAATATTAAAAATATACATAAAGCAAATGATAAATATATATGAAATTAATACACAAACAAAGTAACAGATATGTACAAATTATGTGAGATATATGTACAAATGAGATCACAGAATTGTTACTCATAGATATGTATTCAATTGTATTTACAAGTTCAACTTGTAGGGTTTCGGGAGCCAAACAAGCGTATCGGAATTTAACCGAAACCCACCAGGATTCAAGTGAAACGGGGTAAACCGGGTGTTCCAAAATTTTCATACCTAATTTCGGTTGAGATCTCTCACCCAATTGTACAATTGAATTACAAAACCTGAACAATTGACGTGTTCGAGCTCTCTATGGTATTCACACGAGCCTTTCGGAATCACCACGCTTCCACCACGTTCCGGTAGATGCATTTCTTTTGCGGTCACAGTGTTAGCTTGCGTCCTCCAAGGAATTGAAAGAGAAGAGTGCGGCTGTCCCTTTTTGGGAAGCTTGGGTAATGCTATGAATTTTTCACTAAAAGTTGTATTTAAGTGAGACTCAACTTCGAGGTCTAATGTGTTTCAAAACCCTAATCCAATTAGGCTTTAATTTCAGGTTTAATAATAGCTCAACTTTTGGGCCAATTATTAACATGAAATTATCATGAAACCATAATCCAAATAATTAGCTCATGCATTCTAATAATTCAAATAGCTCTATATATGTGACCCAATAGGCTCTTACTACGTTGGCAATGATCATAAATCACATTTATGATCATAAGCAATAAGCGGTGTCTAGCAACACATCATTGCTACTCAAGTGACAAGATTGTCAGTGATTCGACTAAACTTTTATGATCATTATTCATATATGTCATTGTCCCTTTGTTCAAGATATCAAGACTAGGCACGAGACATGGAATGTGTCACTTTCATATAGCTCAATTTTTGGTTTTTTGATTACCGAGTAAACTAACTTAAATTGATGACATTGATATCGTATATCAACTTATCTGAGCATGGTCATGCATTTTCTAAGTCCCACTCTATCAATGGGCTCGAAGATATCACTCCCGTTACATAGGAGGGACAAATTCTATCTTGATCATACAAATCCCTCCGCATGATATGTGACATACCCAATTATCTCCTTCAAGTTCACTCAGTTATGAGAAACAAAGAAAAGTATCAAAATATGTGACTCACATGTAGGGAACCTTGATGACTTTAGGTCAAATAACTAATAAAACAACAAAAATTGTTGTTGGATTAATGTTTTAATAAAATATCATGGCTCAATATGCAAAAAATACAATCATCTCATTATTGGCTTTTGAGCACAACACTAATACAACTCTCATTCCTGAAAACTAGTATGGGCACCCCAAAATGTGCTTTCTACCAAAGTCACACACACACACACACACACACACACACACACACACACATGTGTGTGTGTGTGTGTGTGTCAGGTTACCGATATATATAACTTTTACGTGCAAATAAATGCGAGATACCACACAAAAAATGTAGTGAGGGATATATATAAATCTTGGAAAACTTTTGCATAAATGAAACAAAAACTTTGGTTGATATATTCAATTTTATGTATGATTGTTAATCCTTTAAATATTGTCATATACATTAATTAAAAGAAACAAAATTAAAGTGTGAAATATTATTTGAAAATATTTGTATATATAACTTACACAACACTAGGTATCACTATAAACAAATACATGCACATATGTGTATAAATATTAAAGCTTATATTAAAAAGTGATACTATTATAGAGAATGAGAAGGATGTAAGTTTATTGTGTGAGATATGTGTATAGATAAGATTTTAAAAGCTAATTCTTTTTCTAATTTGCTTTTATTATTTTATATTATAGAGATGTACAAATCAAATGACAGATATCTATAAACTTTGTGTAAAAAAAGTGGGAGATAGTTATAAAATATGTGAGATATATGTACAAATGAGCATTACTGATATATTATTAAAAAAAATTAATATTATTTTTTTATATACATTCAAATAAGTTGATTCTTTTGTACATATATCTTTTCATATTTGTACAATTACATATATGTATTTACTTTTTGACATTTAGAATTTCTTGGAAAACATATTCTATTATCATATGAAAGCATTTGAAAGAAATAAATAAAAGCTATTCTTTTTGTGATGAAATATCTACAACAATATATTAATGATCTGTTCTTTTTTTTTTTAATTATTTTATATATGTCAATATATATATAACTAAATGTAGAATTAATAAATTATTATATATAAAAACTATCAAATAGTACAAAAAAGTTTCAATTACAATTAATTATATTGATGAACTAAAACGTTTCTATTATAACGCATAATATCCATAAATGGTAGTCAATGAGATGTTGAACTGGGCTCATCATAATCATTTAGTTGAGCACTCCAATCATCATCATGCAGAGCAGAGGATTTGGTTTGGAGGTTGGGTGGGATAGTTCTTGCTCATATGATGCATACTGTATCAACAAGTGAATCATGGCACCAGTGCATTGTCGATATCTCACTGGTATGGGTGAAAGGTTTTAACCCTAACCCGAAACCTAACCCTAATTTTCGGGTTAGGGTCAGGCCTGAGGAAAGAATAAGTGACATTCAGGTTAATCCGAACTTGACCTGATTTATAGAAGTGAAAATCGGGTTGTTCGGGTCAAACCCGAATAGACCCAAATCTCTATTCCCTAATTATTTTTTAGCCCAATCCTTAACTATTTCCTAGCCCAAGCTCACCACATATTTAACTATTTCTAACCCTAAACCTAACCTTAGCACACCCCTTCCCCTTATATAGCCGCTTCCACCCTGCTGCCCCTGTGTCTGCTGCCATTCCTCTACATTACCGTTTGCCGCTTTTGTCATTGTCGTTGTGCCATCATTAAGCCGTTGCGTCGTCCTTCACCATCGTTTGCCTTAGCCTCATTCGCCCATCACATTGTCCTTCACTGTCAGTCACCTCACCCTCATTCGCCCCGTCATGTTGTCATTCAACCTCTGGTTTCTCCATTCGCCATCACACTGCCCTTCCACGTGCTCACTGTTCCTTGTTCATCAGCCTTGCCACCATCGTTGGTCACTCTGTTACCATCCTACTGCATCGCTGCCTAGTCGACAGCCTCCCTCGCCTGGTCACTCTATCACCGTCACCATTTTGTTGCCTGGAATTTGTGTTTTGTATACTAGTCGGATCAAAACCGACCCAACCCGACCCTAATCTATGTTTGTTGGGTTTGTGTTAGTTTGGGTTTTCTTTATATTTTGTGTCAGTTCGGGTTGTCATTTTTTGGACTGTGAAGGAGACAATTTATTTCGAGTTTCAGCCTGAACCCAACTAGAAACATGAAATTTTCACCCTTACTCACTAGATTTACTTGTGAACTAATTCGATTGAAACTAGGACAATTAGCTCCACAGTCCGACATTCTACACCCTTAACTGAGCAACCTGGGTTAGATCAACACTTGGCATCTAATGAAGTTGGCAAGTAACTCAACAATTTATTTTAAAATAAAAGTGATTTAATTGACAAAGTTATAATTTGAAATAAAAATACTCGATAGGGTCAAAATATGTGCGGATTTGCAAGGTGACGCATAATACCCAGTAGTCAACTCTTCTTTAGTGGGCCTCATACCCTACTCCATATATCAACATCAAACTATAAGTCCCTACTGCAATAAATGAAATCATATTTAGTCAAATAGTATTATAAAGTTATATTTAAATGTTGTATGTTGTGATAAATCAAAATTCATTACCCTCAGCTATTGTGCAGTGGGATCTACATGCTCGCTAGATTTATTTCTTATATGAGTACAAGTTAGCCACTTCTTGTATATGGGCTTAACTCCCTCATTTTCTCATTTACAACAATTGATATGTGATTAACATATCAATTAATTTTAAAAATAGTTTCAAGTATGTAATATAAGTAGAGTTAAGGGAAAGATTTTTACAATCCAATCCCAATGCATCTGGCCTAAGATAAAGT
Source organism: Aquilaria sinensis (assembly GCA_005392925.1). Lineage (NCBI taxonomy): Eukaryota > Viridiplantae > Streptophyta > Magnoliopsida > Malvales > Thymelaeaceae > Aquilaria > Aquilaria sinensis. Next base: position 623,703 of record SMDT01002892.1, on the reverse strand, counting down.
ACATTGTGTGCTTCAAGGCAATTCCCTACCCATTTGACACATGTTTCACATGCGAATCAATCGGCGGCCACTTTTTCCATTTCTCCTGTTGTCTGTAGTCACATATATGGTGCCACAAGTGCTCATTATAGTTTGGTGGAACATGCAGTTATAACAACATGTAATTGGAGTTATCCAAAAAATTTAAACTTTATCAGCAGCTTCATTCCCCTAGTGATAAACATTTTTTCCCGCATGGACCTTGACCAATACTCAAATACAAGTTTTCAAATTTCCTGAAAGTTCCTTAGGTCCCACATAAAGTAATTCTAAAATAAAAATTGTAAATTGATAAGTACATAATCAAATGAGTATAATCAGTTTATAAAATCACAACAGCATTGTTACTTAGTCCAGTTGGTATAATTTTACTCGGAGTTTGGACATTGTGCTTCTCTCGTGGAGATAAGGGCTTGTACAACGCATTTAGAAGTAGGGATGTTAATTTAAACCCTTACTTGTGGATATCTTACTTTACCTTACCCTACCGTTTTTTTTTCAATTGGCCGGGTTCAGGTAATTTTTGTTTTTTACCTCCAGGTATGGGGGGTACGAGTTTAGGGGTCAATCCTCCCCAAATCCGACTCGTACCTTACCCGCATGTTATATATAATACTTAAGTGCCTAAAATATTATATATATTATATACACACTTAATTGTAGTTCTATATAACCCAAATATGTAATTTAATTCTAATCTAGTAAACCCTAAAATTCATAGTCAATGACCTAATAACCCCACCCCATTAGGCTACTTTGTTTTTGATTATATTGTTTCACTATTTCTCTATTAGATTTCTTGGTGGAAACTTGTATTATTATGTTCAATTGTTATTTGAGATTGTCATTTTATTCTTCATATTTTTGAATGCTTAAACTTTTTGTTATTTTTACATATGACTTGCAATTTGAAACTAAAGGAAATGCTGTATGATGATTGAAAGCAATATTTTTTACTTTCTTTAGTTTTAATTTTTTGTTATATGATCACTTGTACGACTATAATATCTGGCTTTACTTGGCTCAGTGTGGAGAGAATTTTGACAAAAAAAAATCCTATCTATTGTTAGTTGTAGAAAAACCTTGGATAAAATTTTTGTATTGCGGGTGGGTAAGGGTTAAGAATCACGCCACCTCGCACAAACCCTGTTGACAACGCACGGGAGTAGGACGCATTTTCTAACAACCCCGTATTTAAGGAGGTTGTTAAAGTTAAAAGACTCCACCGAAGATTAGAGTAGACAAAAGATGAGGCGACCGCTGTCTGATATTTTATCGCCTAGTCTAACAAAAGCCCGCCCCTTTTCTTACCTCTCCGTCTTATTTCTAGCTTTGTTTCTCTTCAGCGCCACCCTCTACCGCGACGGTTTCCTTTCCGCTTCCCGCAATTCGACTCGAACCCGGATTCGTGCCCAGACCGATTCGCATCCAGAACCGGTAAGTTCTCTCATGTGACCGATCCTGCAGATAATCCCAAAGTTTCTACTTTGCGCGTTTTTGACGGAGTTTTGTTTTGGGGGTTAGGGACGAAAAGAGAGGAGATCGGATCTCCCGTTCGCCGTCAGGAGCAGAGACGGAGGAGAGTTGGGAGGCTGCGACTTGTTCAGCGGCAGGTGGGTGAGGGACGAGTCGACTCGGCCGCTCTACCAGGAATGGGAATGTCCGTACATCCAACCTCAGCTTACGTGTTCGGAGCACGGTAGGCCTGATAAAGATTACCAGTTCTGGAGATGGCAGCCTCACGGCTGTCAGCTTCCCAGGTAAAATCACTGACACTCTTAAACACTTCTTCTTCTTCTTCTTCTCCTATCTTGTTCGTGTCGAAGCGTGCCGGCCGACACTGCGCGAAGATAACCACGTGGCGGGCTTTTGGTGGAGCCTGGACGTACGTTCCTACCATGTTTTATTTCGTTTGAGTAACGGAAATCTCTAATGAGACATTGAACTTTTCATATTTTGACACATTAGGTCATTGAATTTGTTGTTAGCTCCATCTGAATCTGATCTACAGATTGAATTTTCGGAAATCAAACTCAATGAGCCTTAACAAAATTGCAGACTTTTCTAAATTTTCAAAGAAGTGATAAGTTTGGTGATTATTTCGAAATGAAATTCCACAGTGTTCAAATGATTATTTGTATATGCGTGTGCACGTGCATAATAATTTTGTTAGTGATTAATGTTACACATGTATATAAAAAATCTTATGAAGCTTTTTTTATTGAATGATATGAAAACAATAACTACTAGATCTAATATTCTGGAGAGAATCAATTAAACTTTAAATTGTTCACTAGGTGTTCAGCTATTATAACGTATGGCATCATCAAATTCTATATCCTAATACACTTTAAGTAAATATTGTTGAATTAACGCACAAAATATTGTGATTTTCCACTTCATGATATGATTTCAGTTTTGCTCAATTAGGCTGATATATACACACACACGCACTAAACGTGTAAAGGTTAACGACGTCGTTTTATCTTTTATCTTTTTCTCGTTTTCCCTGGTCTGCTTTTCTCCATGGTATTGCCTTTCCTAGGTGCGGATGGCTTTTCTTCGAGGGTTGATCACTTTTTGACAAGGTGATATCTTTTTTGGGGGCTTTATCATTATTTTCAGGTTCAATGCTTCAATGATGCTGGAGAGGTTGAGAGGGAAGAGAATGATGTTTGTGGGTGACTCCTTGAACAGAGGTCAATATGTTTCCATGGTCTGCCTTCTCCACAGACTTATACCTGAAGATTCAAAATCTATGGAATCTTTTGGTTCCCTTACTGTCTTCAAAGCTAAGGTATATAATCAATTGAGGTACTTGAAAACTGACCTCAATGTAGTTGGGACTATGATGCGCTATGATGATGATAATAATATTTATCTTTCTAATGATTTTTCAGGGTTACAATGCCACAATTGAATTTTATTGGGCGCCGTTTCTTCTTGAATCAAATTCGGACGATGCTATTATTCATAGAATAACTGATAGAATTGTGAGGAAAGGGTCCATAAATAAGCATGGCAGGAATTGGAAAAATGTGGACATTTTGGTGTTCAACACTTATCTCTGGTGGATGACCGGCTTCAAGATGAAGATCTTGTAACAATCTTCCTCTCTTATCAAAGTCTAATAGTTAGTTTCTCTTCTCGTTTTCTTTCCTTTTTCCACCTTTTTATGCACAAAGGACACGATCTTTGGTAAGCCATATGCATCGAATTACTTACACTTGAATCAAATTAGAAGCCTAGCTGTTAGATTTTCCGTGATTATTTGGCTAAAGTCCTGGGTTTGATTTTGCAGGAAAGGCTCTTTTGATGATGAGAAGAAAGACATGGTTTTAATGTCAACTGAGAACGCATACCGGATGGCGATGAAGAGCTTGTTGAGATGGGTGAAGAAGAATGTAGATCCCAACAAGACAAGGGTCTTCTTCACTAGCATGTCGCCTTCTCATGGAAAGTAAGCCACTTTCTGAATAATAAGCCCCCTCAAAAAACACACACACATATATGAGTAGCAATTTCATTTACCAGATGCAAATAAAATGTTGAGACGGGTGAAGGGCTGGCTGTGGATTTTGACTGGCAGGAGCATAGAGTGGGGAGGTGAGGCAGGAGGGAACTGCTACAATGAAACAGGTGTGATCGAGGATCCTAACTACTGGGGATCAGACAGTAGTAAGAGCATAATGCAGGTGATTGGGCAAGTGTTGAGGCAATCATCAGAAGTTCCCATGACATTTCTCAACATAACCCAACTCTCAAGTTACAGAAAAGATGCCCACACTTCAATCTACAAAAAGCAATGGAACCCATTGACCCCTGAGCAGCGGGCCAATCCTGCTAGCTATGCTGATTGTACACACTGGTGTTTGCCTGGCTTGCAAGATACTTGGAATGAGCTCCTTTTCACAAAACTATTTTACTCTTAGGTCTTATTCTTTTTAAGGGTCAATAATTTCTTGGTAAACTTATATATATATATATATATTAGTAAATGCTTACATTCGTTGCATGTGAAGTAAATACTAAATTATTTTTTTACTTAAATAACTATAATTCTAATCATTTTTTTTAAATAAATAGCAGCAATAATGATTTTACTTTTTTTTAGTTTAGATATATTTCTTATTCGTTTCATTTTCTATTTCTTACATAATTTTTTATTATAATATTTCATCATAATTATTTTCATTTATGTCATCCATTATAATAGATAGCTCATACAACAACAATAATAATAATATAATGTAGAACTTGCTACAGGTACTAATTGTTGTAAAAAAGTTGATAAAAGTTTTTTTTAAAATTTTTTTATGGTCAAGTACTTATAAAATTACTTCTTGACATTTTTAGTATCTTATCAAATATTTCAAAATTTCTTTTATCAGTGTAAAATTTAAAATTAATGGTATGCAACTTATTAAGGAAGGATATTAATTTAATATCGTAATAGGATTATGTATTTAAAAATTTTATTAAAAGTTAAGTTAGTAAGTTTTATCTTAAATTCTATACTTTAAATTTAAAAAGGTAATGATTAAACTAGCAATTTTATGTTAATTGGCTCAAACAATTAAATGGATTTATCATTAATGTTTTATTATAACTTTGATTTTTCAAAGAGACGTAAGAAAAATTTTTAATAAAATTTTTTGATGTTCTATAGAAAACAATAAGGACATCATATAGCTGGAACATTTAATAAGAAACTAAAGTAGAAATAAAATTTTTTTTAAGAAGTATGATATAAATATGGGTCATGATGTTAAAGTATAGACTTAGCAAGTAAATATAGAGGTTTTTTCAAAGACATGTTATTACAAGCAAATATACATTACTCAAAAAACTTAATTACCATATTTTGACTTTTAATCAAAATACACTCACCCCTAAGGTTTTAATATCTACACTTACTTTCTATTTTATGACCGATTCAATGTGATAATTCCAAAGATTGAGGTAAACTCGTGTATAGCTTTTTATCTTTTTGGGTAATTAATGCTTACACATTGATTTAAAGATTATATTCACATCACTAAAGTTATAAAATAAAATCTAAAGATAAAAAGGTCATCCAATATTTTGACATATTCATACTTTTTATGAGTTTTATTATATTTAAATCATTTATTCAAATAAACATGCTTATGAGGTTTTTGAAACTATTATGTTCCAACTAAAATACTTCATTTGAGTTTAAGCGTATAAAAAATTGATAAAATTTTATACTTAAGAACATGTCCAAATATATATATACTTAAGAACATGTCCAAATATATATATATATATATATAATTTAATTAAGGACATATTTATTAGAAAAATTTGACTTATTATTGTTATTTAAGATTTTTTTTGCTATTAAAAGTTAGAGAAACTTACAATTATCCCCTGAGGTTTGTCCTAACCTTCAGCTTACCCTATTTATTTTTAAAAATCTATACTTTAGCTCATATTTTTTTTACATTGTCCGACAATAAGTTCTGAAACTATAATTTAAACTATACAGTTATCATCTTCTTGTAATTTTGATCTCTATAATATTTTTTATATAGTTAACAGATATTTTAAATTATTAATTTTTTCTTTTTGTACATAAATTTTTCTCTTTGTAAATACATATAACTATTTTTTAAAGGTTAGTTAGCTATGAAAAAAAATAAAAAATTTTAAAATTATTGAAATATGGTTATTAAACCGTTTAAATTAGAGTTTCAAAAGTTGTTGGACACTGTACAAAAAGAAGGGGTAAAAGTGTAGGTTTTTTTAAAATAAATGAGGTAAAGTGTAGGTTATATCAAACCACAGGGATTTTTTTTGTCATTTCTCCTAAAAGTTATACTTAATATATAAATTTAAGTAAATATACTAAAGCTAAAAACAGAATCACCATGTATCTTCTTTTTTTTTTTGTGTGTTTTTTGGAAAGTACACTTGAGAATTCTATTTTTTCTTTCTGTCCCTTTTAAATTCCTAATGCGAATTATACCTCTAATAAATATTCAACACCAAATTAATTTGGGTCTCATTTAAGAAAACATCAAACAAGTTAAGGGTATAAAAGTAAAAAAAATTCTTGTCACTTTCATACTATTTCTAATATTGATAATAGAACACTGCGTTGCATGATGTATAATGTTTATAATAAAATTAAAATCATTATAACTACTAAAAAATTAACATGAATGTAAAATAAAGACCTTAATTCTTTACTTTTTTTTGTGGGAAAATAAGTAGTTTGACATAATAAAAGCTTATACTTTCTCAATATATGTCATAAGATTTTATTTATTTATTTAGATAAATAGTAGTGTTAGGGTGAAAATATTTGTAACAAAGCAAAAATGCCTTAACTACATTCCCAGTACATGTCAAATGATTCTTAACATATAAAACTAAATTATAAGAAGAAATTCAAGTATAGAGCATCAACCTAAAAAAACTTGAACCAAACTATTGAGATAAAGATCTAATTCATTTAGTATTAAGCCAGATTAATCCAAAAGTAGTACTATCTATATAATAATTCATTGAATAATATTTTTATAATGTATTTGAATTTTAATTATTTTTTAGGTTGAATAATTAAAAAATTCATAACAATTACTATAAAAATGTTATTCAATAAATTATTATACATATATAGAATTAGTTTTCAAATGATATTAGTTTCGGAGGAAAAATCCCATAAAAATAAAAATAAATTATTTTGGATTAATCAACTTCAAATAGTCATATATTTTTTTCCCCAAATGTATCATTTAAACCCCAAAAGTTCAAGTTAGAGCATTTATGAAATCCTATAACTCTCTAATAAGCAGGCTAAATCAACTGCATAGCTCTAATCTCACTTGACAGTATGAGGCTCTAATTGACATAGATGAAGCTGACAGTTTAAATTCATATGATGTGTCAAATGTAAAAAACTTCTTGTTAAAAATTTTATTTTCCATTTTGTAAATAGAATTAAAATTTTAGTATATTTTTACTATTTTTTAATTTATAAATAACTACCATTGAAAGGTTGTAAGTTTTAAGTATTACTATTATTATACTCTCTCTGTCACAAGTTCTTTGTAACATTTAAGGTTTTTTACTTAAGTTTGCAATGTATAAACAATATATGGCATATTTGTTAAATTTATCTAAATTTGGTGGCTAAATGAATGATTTTTCCAAAAATTAAAGCCTAAAAAGAATTCATGCATAACACTACTTTGGTACAATTTGTAAGATTTAATTGGCTCTAAAAAAATAAAAAAAAATAACATTTCAATATTATTTAGTATAAAAAAAGAGTTAGCTGCTAAAAATAAAAAATTGTGTTCCAATGGTTAAAAGATGACCATGTGGGAAAAAGCTTTAATAGGAATTTGAGATTTTTAGCTAAGATTAATGCAAAAAAAATGAATTGCCTATAATTATTATAGAATTAAGGGCATGTAAGTTTCTAGTAAAAAATAAAATTTAATGGCAACTTAAGTGTTTTTTTAGATTAACACAAAAAATGAATTGCCTATAATATGTAATTCTATAATATAGAATTAAGGACATGTAAGTTTGCAATAAAAAATAAAATTTAGTGTCAGGTTAAGGGTTTTTTTAACGTTCTATTGATAATATAACATTAATTAATTAGATATTGATAAAATTAGGTTTCATTAAAAGAACAAAATATCTTATAGCAAAAGGGTAAAAAATTTGTTCAACATTTGTGCCCAAAATAAAAGTTTGTTTAATTGTGAAACAATTATTTCCTAGTTCAAATTTCAAAATTATTAGACATTTTAATTTTTAAAAATTAATTTTACATATATACAATTACTCTAAGTTGATAAATTTCATTCAACTGGGGATTAATATGGAATATTTTAAAAACTTTAAAACCAAAAGAGAATACCGATAGGTTCAAATTGAAAAGGAAATATAAATTAACATTTATGAATTATCTACAAAATTTACCCTATTTTTTATGTTAGCAATTTTTTTAAATTAGATAAAATATAGTACTATATGTTTTATTTAAAATAAAAACTAAAGGTATGTTAACATTAAGTTGTGCTTTTTTTTTATATCTATAGTATGTATTTTATTTTATTCTTTATTTTTTATGCCTATTGTTTTTTTTAATAAATTTATTAAAATATTTTAGTTTTGAAATATATTATTAAATATTATTTATTTAATCAATACAAAATTTTAATATATGTTTATATTTAAAATAATAGATCAATTTTTACTAATTATATAGATTTTATTTATCTAAATTTTTTTGTTTGAAATCAATATTATCTAAAATTGATACTATATATATAATAATCCATTGAATAACATTTTTATAGTCTAATTGAATTTTAATTCTTTTTTAGGTTGAATAATTAAAAAAATCATAAAAATTACTATAAAAATTTTATTCAATAAATTATTATACATATATAGAATTAGTTTTCAAATGATATTAGTTTCGGATGAAAAATACCATAAAAATAAAAATAAACTATTTTGAATTAATCAACTTCAAACAATCATCTATTTTTTTTCCAAATGTATCATTTAAACCTCTAAAAATTCAAGTTAGAGTAGCCATGAATTCCTATAACTCTCTAATAAGTAAGCCAAGTCAACCTCATAGCTTTAATTTCACTTAACTATATGAGACCGAAAATGGTATAAATGAAGTCGAAAGTTTAAATTCCTATGAGGCCTCCTAGTGTAAAAAGACTCTTGTTAATTTTTTTTTCTTTTTATAAATAGAATTAAAACTTTAGTATATTGTTATTATTTTTTTAATATATAAATAATTACCGATGAAAGGTTGTACGTTTTAAGTATTACTATTATTATACTATCTCTGCCACAAGTTCTTTGTAGCATTTAAGGTTTTTTTTACTTAAGTTTTCCATGTATAAAAAAAATACGACATATTTGTTAAATTTAACTAAATTTGGTGTTTAAAGTAATGATTTTTCCAAAAATTAAAGCCTAAGAAGAATTCATGCATAACACGACTTTGGTACAATTGGTAAGATTTATTGGCTCTAAAAAATAATAGAAATAAAAACAATACTTTAAAATTATTTAGTATAGAAAAAGAGTTAGTTGCTTAGAATAAAAATTTGTTTTCCAACACTAAAAAGATGACCATGTGCAAAAAATAATTCTTATAATTTTTCCAATGTTTTAGAGTTGCTACTAAAATTCTCTTTATTATAATATAAGCAACTAATTCTAGGAGCTAAGAATTTTTTTTCCTAAAATTTTTCTCAATATGACCTTTGCTACAATAATAATTTTTTTATTTTTTTTTCATATATGTGCTCAAGTCATATGTGAGTTATATGATTGCTCTAAGATGGACCAAATACCTAAGCTTTCAAAGTATATGTTCATCCAAGTTGGAAAAAGAAAACTTAATTGACAAAAATTTTATATTCAAATATTTTTTTTTATAGTAGAACAAACTTAGGCCGTACTTGTTAAAATAATTAAGTTTTGTGGTCAAAGTAAGTTCAGTAGTCAAAATAGTAAATTTCTCAAAAACTAAAGCCTAAACATCATCCCACTTTGCATTTTTTTTCTCTTTTATTATATTTCTAATATTTTAATACTATTAAATATCTAATTAAATAGGCAACCATATATTTAGATCTTTATAAGTAGATTCTTTTCTTTCCCTCTTTAGTCCTAATACTAACACAACTCTAATTAAATAGACAATACAATATTTGTATATCTTTAAAAGAGTAAAAAAACTTAAAATTTAGGGTAAAGGAAAAACTATAGATGAACTATTATAAAGTGTTCACTTACATAAATTTTTAATATATACTTTTTATACCTAAAATTAATTTTTTATATGCAATACTTATGGATTTTCATGTGAAACTTTAGCATGAGTTTTACCACATAATAAGCTTTCATAGTATATACAAATTAAGGTTGCAAAACAAAAATAAAAAGTTAATTGATAAAAAATTAATGTTTAGAGGTACCTTTTGTAGTAGCACAAATGTTAGCATGAGTTTTATCATATATTTAAATCTTTTATTCAAATAAAAGATTTAACTATAAAAGTTTTTTAAATGCTAAGTTGAAATTTTAGGTTTTACAAACTATTTATTTGTACAAACTTTAGCATGAGTTTTACTATATATTTAAGTCTTTTATTCAAATAAAAGATTTGGCTATGAAAATGTATGAAGTGCTAAGTTGAAATTTTAAGTTTTAAGGTATTATTTGATAGTAATATAGAACCAATGATGAAATGTTTGAGGCAAAAAAAAAAAAATAATGGCAATTTAAGAGTTTTAGGTAAGATTAATACAAAAAAAATATAACTAATATAGAATCAATTGTGCTTAAGTTTGTAAAAAAAATAAAATATAATGGCAACTTAATGGTTTCTTTAGATTGACGCAAAAATGAATTGCATATAATATGTAATTCGATAATATAGAATGAAGGGTGGGCAAATTTACAGCAAAAAAAAAAAAATTAGTGGTAACGTAAAGGTTTTTTTAGTGTTTGAGTGTTAATATAACTCCAATTAAATAGATAATGACAAAATTGTGTTTCATTAAAAGAATAAAATATCTTATAATAGAAGGGCAAAAAATTATTTAATATTTGTACACCTTCATACTTATTATATATATATATATATATATATACACTTAGTAAAGACTGTATTCAAGTTGCCCAAAAATTACTTTTAATTATTTTTTTACAAAAAAAACATGTCTTTTACAAAAAAAATTTCTATTCTATGGAAAATATGAAAATGAATTAAAAATTAATTATTTCTCAAAAATATTTTATCTAAGTGATAGTTGGGAAGATACTATCTTTCGAAGTATAAATTCAGATTAAAAAAATAAAATAGCCGTTAGACAAAAAAAATACTGGGCCAAATGTCACCTCAATTTTTCTCTTTTGGTGACTAAGAAAGTCCAACTCTTGCATTATAACAATAGAATTTCTAGTACAATGTAGATGATGGATGATCCTATCACGTTAATTCGATGGCACTTTTCCTCACAGCAAACCCCTTTTTCTGACCAATTTCTCCCAAATTCAAGAATCTTTTTATTTGACTTTACGTACCATATACATTTATCTTTTCATCAGTTAGTAGGCATCCACGAAACCATTGGATCCATTGGCTGTCTCTGTTTGATCTTGCGTCCTACGATGCTCCATCTCAGAGACTTTGCCTCATCAAGATCATAAACAGGAAGACAGGATTTGTCCCGGCTCAATTGGAATTAGGTGACATAACTTATGAAGCCGAGCGAAAATGGGAGTGAAAAAATTTCACATTTTAAAGTTAAAGCAAGTTGGACCCGCTCTCATAACTTCATAGCTTTAGTTTTGTCTAGGTTACATAATTTTCCTACTTGAAGGTCATCATTCCCACTATATATATTTCTTTTGATTAATTTTATAATCATTAACCTTAAGCATTTCTTGGTTTAGAGCCAGGTTTCCAACTGGCCAAGGCCTCAAAACTTGATCAAGGAGTTGGAAGAGTCTAGTAAAGATCACTCTAACAAGGACAACACTTAGCCGGTAATTTTCAATGTTTCTTAGTTTAGGGACCAATTCACTAGAGACTATAGTTTAGAGATTTATATATAGTGCAATTTAATAAAGGACAATGTTACGGTTACAAAGTTTTTACTAAAAGCAAGTTTACAAACTTATGTCGTACGTAATCTATTACTGAGCAATTTAAATTTAAGTGGTCCTTGCAAAAACTCTGCACCCAGTAAATTCAAGTGGTCCTTGCAAAAAGACCTCCTACCCTAAGATTGTCCTTTAATAAAAGGAAAAAAGTAAGCTGGTCAAATTTGGCAAAATGCATGAGGTGCCCGAAAATTATGACAGGAGTATATGGTAAAAGTAAGTAGATACTTAATAGATTTTTTTACGGATCAGCTTAAACTTTGGGCATCATATTATTTATATATATTGAATTGTTAGATTCCACACATAAGTTACATAATCTTTTTATCTTGGGTAACAGCTCCTGCTCCTGCTCCTGCGTTTAATTAACTGTTACTCTCATTTTTATTTTTACATCATCTTTACTTATTTAAATTTTAAAAAGTAACGCTTTAATTTACTGTTCTTATTTTTGCTCCCACTTTCTGGGTACTTCGTGTTACTTAGTTCCACATCATATATTAAGATTTATGTGAACTAATTTTGAAAAAGCAATTGAGTATAATATATATATTCAGAAAATAATTGTCATTATATTCATCGTCAAATAGTACAAAAAAATTATAGAAATTCAACATAGAAAATAATTGTCAATGTACTCATCAAAAAGTATAAAAAAAAAAACGTATTTGAACTCTAGATGGTAAAGATTGGTATGGTAGCCTCTTCTTGACCACTTGCAACCAACTTGCACATATTAATACTTTGGATTTTTTTTTATCAGATTGAAAATTGAAAATCAAGAAATATATATAAAAAAATTTAAATTCACAGGGATATATTTTTATATATATGTATTGAAAAATAAAAGAGATGCAGACACATAGACTTTTTTTTTTAATTTCAAAATTCTTTTAAGTACATGAAATTAAACTAGCTAGAACTTCTCTTGTTGCTATAACAATATCAACAAGTTAATTGATTATGATCGTTTTCTTAATTTACTTATTACAATAAAGTTTGTCTTTGGCCGATAAAAAATTAAACATGTTAATGATCATGAAGAAAATCTTTAACTAGAAATTAATGATGGTCAACAAGCATTTAGAAAGATGTTCAGAAAAAAAAAAAGAAGAAGCATTTAGAAATCATGACATGTTCGAAATTAATAAAATTTGAGACAAATATATATCCGAACAACTTGTGAAATGAGACACAAAATTTCAAGGAGAGAACGACATGAGACAGTATAATTAGTAAACAACTTGTGTGTTGTTTTCCGCAACAACCAAGTTGGGTTGATTGAAATCAATAAATGTCAAGTTGAGAAGCAACTATTTGATTCCTCGGTGGATCTGTGGCAATCCCTCTACTTTTACTTTTCCTAATACAACTAGTTAGTTTTAGACTTACATGTTCGATGACGTTGGAGTAAAAATTGTATAAGCAAATACTAAAAAATTTATATAATTTAATGAAGGAGAGTTGTGAATTCAATTTGCGCATTAATTCAGATGAAGTTAGTTTTTTTTAAACAAAAAATAATTGAAGTTAATTGAATAACATATTGCTGATAAAAAGAGAAGATAACAATGTAAATTTTAAATTTGAGACCCAAGGGATTGGAAGTACCTCATTCGTGTATAATATATGTTACTTTTATACTTTAAGTCGTGTGTTCAAAAATATGTTCTTGAGTAAACTTCATATACCCCATCAGATTTGATAAAATATAATTTCCCCATTTTATTTCAAAAACCTACATTGTCCCTGAATGCATGTGACTATTTTTAAAAAAAATATCAGTTAGTTATATATATATTGACATCAAATTTTCAATTTCAAAATTAAATTGTATAGTATTTGTATTCAAATAAACTTAAGTTATTTAATAGCAGTTTGATGGTTAGTAAACAGTTTTAGTTATTGACAAAGTAAAGTTCTTTGGAACAGAAGGGGGCAAATTGTGTTTTCATGCAGATCTCATGGCTTCTATTGCAATTTACCCTTTGTGCTCCCAAAATATTTCAATGAATGATGCTCTTCTTTGTAGTTATGTTATTCGGTCAAAGAGTATATATAATATTGGAGAAACAAATCTAAAATGTTTATGTGACGACATAGAATGCATAATTTTTTTTTTTTGAAAAAGGCAAAAGAAAATGACAAATGTTATGAGTTTACCTAATTTAAGTCATATATAGTAGTTCACTTAAGAAAAGGAAAAAATAAAAAGAAAAAGAATCATATATAGGAGAACAAGAAAAATGGCATTTAGAAAAAACAAGAAATAGAGCAACCTATGTTTTGACACAACCATATGCTTAATCAAAAAAGGAAAAAACACATAAGAAAAAGCAAAAAAAATAAAAAAATAGAATTGATTATATGGTGCAAAGAGCAGATGAAATAAGGGATCTTAGCAGAACAGATGAAAAGAGGAGGTGGATCTGGCCAAAATGGTATGGTAGAACATCCTGTAGCTTAGACATCCTCTCTTCTTGGCCTCCACCTCCGGCTCGAACACATCAGCAAACTTTAACAAAATAACCCCAACTTGGACAACCTCTCTTTCGAATCTTTCTGGTCAAATTCCTTGGCATATTCATTCTTGATTGCACAATAGCTTCCACCGAGCTCTTCTTAATTGATGAGAAACCCTAGTTTTGGGCCAAAATTGGTGAGAAATCCTACCATTGTTCGACGATGCGAGAAATAAAAGAAGCTTCGGACTTTGCTAGGATGAAAGAAATCAACCTTTAACAAAATGACATTGTTTTTAGCCCATTGGCCAAGCCATACTTTTGGGCCAAAATGGACCAATTGCTTATGACTGGCCCAAGTAACATGTTATTGTTCATGGACTAGTGGCAATTGTTTATCTTTAGAAGTTAGTATTAATAAGTAAGCGTACTTTGTCCCAAAATGTTGGTCAGTTCTATTTTTCTTTTTTCCTTTCTTGTGTAAATCATATTAATGTTGCATAATATAAATATATATTAGATATAGTTATGCAATATTATAATGAGCATTCATAAACTACTATGTTTGGAGAACTTATGCAGTTAAAGAAAATGTTTAAGATAAATATACAAGTGACAGGTTCTCATGGTTTTGGTCCAATGACTAAAGTATTGGGAATATTATGAGAAGGTTCATGATTTGAACCCGAAATCTTCATTCTCTTTCTCAACAATGTCACACAAAACTAGTTATTTAAAATAATAGTACCTCTTTCCAAATATTTTATGAATGATGAAGTACAAGATATTAATAAACGATCCTCACAACCAACAGCACTCAGGTAGACATATACCATTTAAAACGGCAAAGGAAAACAAAAACAAAACAAAAACAAAAAAGAAACGAACACAGACGGGTTTCATATGTATTAACAATTCACCATTTGATGGTCTCAAGAATAAATATAAGCATGTAAATGCATGCATGTATATCACATTATTAGTTGGCTAGCTGTCATTATTTGAATGTCCATCCTCATCCACAGATTTTCAAATATGCATTGTTTTTTTTTTCTTCTAAATTTATAATTAATGTGGTGCTTTTATTTTTGAAACATGATTTTGAATGTTTATTGAAATATATATAAATTAATGAGTGCACAGCTAATAAAATAATCAATAGAAGCATCTTCATCAAATCTTCACGAAAGCAAATTACTGTTATGTGTTTTTACATTTTGAAACTTTAAGCCATGATTCTGAATATTAATTGAAATGACCAGCATCCCACACCAACAAATATGAAATTATCTTGTCATGAATTCTCAACCCGAACTCCTCATAATATGCAAGTTATATTGGTTCAGTGGCTATTCAGATTAAAAAAAAAAAACAGACATTTTGATCATACTTCTTTAACTATAAAGTACTTGTATAAATGTTTTGATTACAAAAAAAAAAAAAAAGAGAGAGAGAGAGAGAGAGAAAGTATCTCTGAATACATAATAGCTTCGATATCTTTACAAGTTCCATAAATATTACTAAATCTTGAATCGAAATAATCCCATTATGAACATATATATCTAATTCGACGGCCTCATTTGCAAAAAAATTAGATACTAAAAGTCACATTAACAGGGGAGGAAAAAAGAAAAAGAAAAACCTTAATTATGATCGTGATTCATGAGGAGAACTTCTAATCCTTCAGCCTGGCCATGTTCTCTGCTATCTGAGCCAAGGACCGCAAATTGCAACGCACGATAGTGTCAACAAAAATACACGTATCCTCTCTAGTGTTACCCGTCGGCACATCAACCACGTACGACTCCACGACAACTGTCCCCCTCCCGTTGTCTGTCGCCTGAAGACTCGTCACCGACCGGTAATTTGTAAGCCGATGATCCCCACCCACGACGCGGAAGCTCATCACGTGCCGCTCGTCGTCCAACACCTCCAGCCGCTCCCTGCTCGACCCAGCCGGCAACCCCGAGATCACGTGGACCTCCCGGAGGGTGCCCACGTCGCCGTCGCCGTCGATGACGTGGCAGCTCTTCAGGAAGTGCTTGTAAACTTGGGGCTTGTCGAACCGCCGAACCACGGACCACACCACCTCGACCGGAGCCGCGATAGCCTTCACGACCGCAGAGCAGCACTGGTTGGGCCCCATCGGCTGCGCATGGCAGGCAGCCACCTCAGGCGGAAGCGACACGCTACAGGGAAGGACGACGTGATGCGGGGTCACGGCCGCCGCGGTGGCATGGGGTTGAGGGGTTTGGCAGCCGCAGGTGACTATGTAGGCGGAGGAGGGCCGGCGGCGATGCAGAGAGGACTGCATTGTTTCATGTGCTCAATTATTTCTTGGGCTTCTTTGAGTAGGGTTTGTTGTGATAAGAATGATTTATATATATGACAAGTTGGTGATGTTTTTCCATACAAGTTGGAATAAAGTTTTTGATTTTGAAAAGGAGAAAGAAGAAGAACAGAAGGATCAGAGGAGGGGTCCGTCACGGATATGTATGAGAGAGGTAAGCTGCTAGCACCGAACGGTGCAAGTGGATTTGCAACTTGCACTTCGTCCTTTGGACTTTGTTTAGAGAGGATTCTATCTTTATGATCCTTTAATTTGTTTATACTCTTAGTCTCAAAAAAGATGAAGCGTATTAATTTGTTTATTTTTAGAAAATTTTTAATATCTATTTTATTTTACTATTTTCATGTAAATTTTCATTAGATAAAATATATAAAAGAATCTTTTTTTATAATCTTTATTCAACGTCTCACTACATAAAAATTTAGGATGGGTCTTTTTTTTAATCGTAAAATATATATTTTTTATTTTAGTTTTATAGGTAAAAATAGAAAAATATTATAAAGTATATATTAATTTCTATATCCAAATAAACACACCACCATTTACAGGATGGATGGAGTGCATCATATATATTTAGCGAGAAGAGTTGTTACAATCGGCGAAGTATTGGGTGTTTCGCTTATTACTATATCATTCTAAGTTTTATAAATAAAATGGGTTTCAAGCTGGCTTTAACTTCCTCCACCATATGCAAAAACACATCTCATACATATATATAGACTTAATTACATTACAAAAAATAAATAATGAGCACTCTTTTTTATTAACAGACCACCATGGGATAAAACTAATTAGATATACACACACACACATATGCATATATACATGCATGGACGCATACATATAAATAGTACCTTTAATTAAACGTTTAAATAGATATGACTTGATTTATTCAACTAGCTAGCAAAAAAATATAGACGGTAGATTCAGAGACTAATTGTAAATCTCCTTCAATAACTATATATGTTTTAAAGTGTTTTTAAGTCATCAGATTTAAATTAGTTTTTTGCCCCCAAGAATCGATGGGCTGTACAATTAATTCCCCACTTCAATTTCCTATTTAGAATTCTTGTGAATATAGCGAATAAAGCGTTAGTTGAATGGCATGACGGGTTTACCAAGTTGGTTGGATGTTATAATATAATCGCTCGTAATCATATTTGCTCGTCAAAAAAGCTCAACATGCCACCAATCAGCTAGCTTAGCTTAGCTAGATGTTTCACCTTTAAATTTACTCCAACTTTGACATCGATTACCACCTTTTTTTTTTTCTGTCAGTTTGTTTAAATATTATCTTGTTCTTTCTTTTACCTTTCTATAAATATTATCTTGTTCTTTCTTTTACCTTTCTTTCTCTCCCTGGGCGTCTGATTTTTCAATATTCAACCAACTTCCACCACCAACTTGGTCGTTATTTAGTTGAATACGACTATATATCCGCCCATGGTTTTATAGAGTTGAGTTCGCTTTTACACTTGTACTGTTTTTTTTTTCGTTGTATACAAGGCCCTCAGATTAATTTTAATGCCTCGATTAAAATCCCATTTCAAAGAACATGTTGGTTCATCACACGATCGATGCGTCCATTAGCATAATGATCTTTCTCGCCAACAAAATCCTATCGGAAACATAACTATTTGTATTTCTCTTTTGTCAAGTTGTCGATATATATTTGTAGAGTAGTTATTGATTTTGCCTGGTTACTTATATTTACTGTTATTTTGGATGTTGCATTTTCTTCAATCTTCAACCCCAAAAAAAAAAAAAAATGAAAGTTGAATTTCAAGAAAATTAAAATAAAATAAAATTTGCACTTTTTACTTCGAGAAGAGTTAAGATGAAAATATATCACTTAGTGTGTATGCATATATAAGACTATGCTGTGCAGATGTTAGGTTTATTTGTTTGCTTTTGTTTTAGATTAGGTTTTATCAATTACTTGGTGTAGGCCCTTGATCCTTTATGCAAGTGTTGTTGGGTTTTTCTAAAAAATAAAATGTGTGTGTGTGTGTGTGTATATATATATATTACTCGTTCCATCTTAATTAAAAAAAAATGAAGAAATATATATACCGGAACTATTTCATTTGCTTGCGTCAGGACTTACGTACATATATCGCCAGGCAATTGTAAATTTCCTTAGTCCATGGATTAAAATTTAAAAAGTGCTTCGCTAACTAATCAATAATCTAGTTGCATTTCTTATAATAATTTTATGGAAGATCTAGTTGGCATTTTAAACCATAAAAAAGTTGCTTTTATTTTTTTAATGCTAAAGTAATAAACGCATGACCAACTATCAAAAAATTAGAATTCATCATGTAGTACTAAATAATTAATTAATCAAAAGTTTCTAAACTATTTTCCAACAAAAAAAGATAGTTGCTGCTAAGGCATTACTGCTTAACCCCTCCCAAAGGCCTGGCATGCTTCAGATCTGGTGTATTGCGGCTCAGTCTATTAAATCTAGAATATTTTGGAAGAACTAGGAAGAACTATAGTACGTGCTGGCAATTTGGTTGTGTTAGCACTAAATCTAGAGTTTAAATCGCCAAGTAATCTATGATGAATGTGCTCCATAAAAGAGTAAATATGATGCATCTATTACGACTTGAAGATGTCCCATGATGACTGGAAAAATGGCAACGCAAAGAGACATCCATAGGCACAGCTGGGGTCCGAGGAGTGATGCAACACTGTACATAAAACAAGTACTCATAAATGGGCTAATTGTAGCGGAGGCTCTTCAGGGTTTATGTAGCAAATCCCTTCATACACAAGCATGGTCTTTAATATCATGGTATACTGTGGTAAACCGTGTTGTACAGTAAGCAACATGCACTATAAATGTTTTCTCATTTTGTTATTTTTTCATGTGAAATACCGTGGTATACTATGATATTTTTCGGTATTTCTCATGTTGGTCACGTGTTATGTATATTTTGTCAAAATGCCAGGATATATCGCAAAATAACGCGAGATACATACCACAATATCCTATTTTTCACGGAGCATATGTGAGATTTTTTTTTGTTCATTTTACCTTAAAATATCATACATAAATATGTAAAATAGTAAACTATAATTAATACACATAAATATATTATTCTCATTTGTAAAATTTCTTGACTCAAAACAAAAATATCATGACGTATGATGAATATGTTACTTTTGTAGAAGAAGTTAGGACAGAAGTGTAATACTTTGAGCCACCTAGGAACTCAATGTAATATTAGAAAATGTATTTTTATTTTTAGATTTTTGTAGTCATGTATCAATAAATTAGCTTTTTTTTGCTATGTAATATCTATCTTGCTCTATAAATAATTTTTTTTATAGTTTTTTATGTAAAAAATTGTCTTTCATATATATTTTATTTATATTTGGTAAATTATGATGAAAAAAATTAGAACACACATAAAGGTGTAAAAATTTATTTAATTTATTTTATCTTAAAATAATAATATTTTTTTTTGTAAAAATAATAATGGTAATATGTCATACAATATACTTTGAAATTACGGTGTACGGTATATCTAGTGTAACAATATTTAATATTTTTCCCTAAGTTTATAATTGTTCATTCTCATCGATCTTTACTCTTATAATAGATTATATTAAATTTTGTATACAAAAAAACCTTGAAAAAAATAAAAAAGAAATCGAAAAAGTATTAAATTGAGGCAAAGTTGACTCTCATAGACCATTTCTTTTATACTCCGTACCCGGTCAAGGAAACGAATTTGCGGGAGGGAATAATTTATTGTTTACGTCAAGTTGGAATGGTTCTTTTTATTACTATTTTTTTGTTTATGTTGCAACTTGTTGTAATTCTTAAAATAACACCTATTTCTTTTTGTTAGAAAAAAAAAAAATAACACCTAGCTCTTAATGGTAAATTGATGACTACCATATTTTTTTTCAGTTAAATCTACCACTAATATTCTATGATAGTGTAAATATATAGCTATTGGTTTAGATACGTGGTGAATTAGTCACTGTAATGGATAACAGAGAGAATATTTTATTACTTAAAGACATTCTGAGAAGCCTTTAAGAAAATAACAAATATTTTTGGATGTTAATTGTGTTATGATCCAATAAGCTTACAAAACAAATTTTTATACTAAATATATCATCTTCATCTAGACCCTCTCATGATCTTTTGCCCATCACCTCCACTTAACAAACTAAAAAGTTTGACCAATTCTCCATCAACAACCATTATTCTCAACCCAATTCGCCAATTTCCGATCGTTCTCAGCCTTGATGCTCGATGGACGACAGCAGCAAATGGTGGCCAATCAAGGTTACAAGCAACGGCAAATGCTGGTAGTTGGCAAGGGCAAGAGTCGAATTAATCACAATGAGCAATTTTGCTCATGTTTGTACTCGGCAACATATTAGACGACCATGCCCCTGGATAATTGTGTGTATGAAACTCACTTTATTAATTAGTTTAAGTTGTCTGTTGACTACGTTCCTACATTATTTAGTAAAAAAAAAAATTTATAAAATATTTTTAACGTGTAGCTTTGTCTTTGTAATTGTAAGTTGTGCTCACTTAGAAAATTTTGCAGGTTTTTATAGTTGATTCTCGGGTTAAAAGGCAAAATTCTTTATTTCACAAGAAAAGTCTGTTTCCTCTTTGCAAATAGCTTCCGTTGGTAATCTGAGACTTGTGTCCATAATTTTGAAGAAAAGATTTATCAGGGAAAGTCATATTGGCACCAAAAACTGTTCGATCCTCAAGTTTCTCAGTTTGGATGCATTAATTATATATTGTGCTCACCCTCAACCCAAGATGGACAGTCTTAATTAGTTTAACTTTTTTTTTCTCTAATCACATGCTTTTTTGTCTTTGTCCTTTTCTTATAATATATAACTCTGTGTTTTTATCTTTGTTGTTTTCATATATATAATATAGGCATGCACACAAACTCTTTCAACTAATTGTTTGAGTGTTGATATGCAATTTTAGTTTATAAATACAAATTCTGTCAACTTTAAAACCAATTATGAAAATTTTTCGAAAACAGTATAATTCTTTTATTTATATACTTTGTATCCAAAATCTAAAATTTTAGTAACAGTGTTAAAGGTAATACTTCTATACTACAAGATAATAAATAAGGGTGTGAAGGGGCTGAGCCCAGCTTGAGCTTATTGGACTCGAGCTTGGCCCTTTTAACTTATTGGCACTGCCCATGCTGAAGTCTGAATTACTCAAACATGAAATTTTGAGGTTCAAGCTCGGCTTAAGGAGGGCTCAAGCTTTGCTCATAAGACCACCAAAGGCATTGAAGTTACAATTATGACTTGATGTACGAAGTTAACACCTAAGACCTAATATGACAGGAAAAAAAATTTTGATACCAAACTTGTAATTATTCCTAAAACTCTCTCAGAAGGAAAAAGAAAAAGTACAATGTTTCTGGGCAGTCTCTTAGAATTGGATCACTGCCGTGTAAGTCACTAAATTTTCTTGTCACTTAAACAGACCCCCATCTCCAATGTAAGCAACCTCTCCCTCTCCTCCTTTGGCAGCGGCTGGATCTTCCTGATCCGGAAATCATGAAGCAGTCCTCATCTGTGACGATGAAGATAAAGTGGACCAAAAATCAGCGGAATCCGCGTTCTAAGTCTAGTCTGGCGATCGCACCCGACAACTTCATAGGTAGGGGCGAAAGAACTATAGATGGACTTCATAGTAGCAGAGGAGGTAAGGGCAAGGCCGATGGTGGTAGAGGCGAAGAGGTCAGTGATTGGGGAGATGTGAGGAACGAAGACGGTGGAGGACTAATGGAGGCGTGGCTGACCAGCGGCGGGGAAAGCACCGAAGAGGAGAAGAAATGAATTTTTGAGTTCGGCTCACTCTAGAGCTTACGAATTAATGGGAATTGGGCCTGGAGAGAGAAAATATGTGAAGGCCCAATGAGGCTTGATAAGAATAAAGGCCGAGTCTTACCAGACCTAGGCTCGGCTCGTTTAAATATCAAGCTTGAAAATAGGCTCAACCTTGATAAAACTCGAGTTGAGGTAGCCAAATTCAAACCCTATCCAGTTTACACCCCTAACAATAAATGATTTGTCAATTAGAGACCGAAGACAAATAATTTTGACTTGGATCAGAGAATTAGAACTACTGGTAATGCTCCATGAGATTGTCCAATTTCTGTTTCTATGTGAAAACTAACTTCGACAAAAGTTTTCACATCCTGTATTAGATGCCTTAATGGATGAATTTTCCATCCCAAAACCTTCCACATAAAAAATTAATGGCTGCCCAAAAACAGGCACATCAGAAATTAATGGCTACCATCAACTCCCAGCCCCAGTAGCTCCTGCACATCAAACATGAACCCCTCTGTCAGTTCCTCATACCAGTTTTCTCCACAAAAATTGATCCCATTTAGCCACACATTATGCCCTATGTCATCACCAGCATCATCATCTTGTTTCTTGAGCAAACTTTCCTCATCCAATTTCTCCAATTCCAGCCCATTCATAGGTTGGACGGCTTTTATATCTACAGTTGAGTCTTGAGGTTTAATCGCCAAAGCAGGAATGGGGTTTGGACCATAGTCACATTCACCAACTCCCTCCTCTGTCTTTGGTGCCTCATTTGGAACTTCACCTCCCTCATGTCCACCTGCCGATGCCCCATCTAATTGATTCGCAACTGAAAAATCATTTCTTCGAGCACCCTGCGAGCAACTTGAACCGAGAAAATGGGGGAGATTAATGGGAGCATATGCCCCATAGATTGTGATTGCAGCCTGATCGTAGGCCAGTGCGGCTTCCTGAGCAGTGTCGTACGTGCCTAGCCAGAGCCTCTTCCCTCGGCTCGGGGCTCGAATCTCGGCCACCCACTTGCCCCAAGTCCTCTGCCGGACCCCTCTGTAGCTGCAGCTCCAATTCTCCGGCCCACCTTTCCCCTTCATGCACCCCCTTCTTGAACCCTGGGGAGGTTTCTTGAGAGCCAAGCTTTCAACACCTTTCCCCAGCCCACGGCCTCTAATTTCCGTCCAGCTCCTTAGGGTTTCCGCCACTCTGGAATGCCCACTTCGTAACATCCTCTGCTTCTTGCTCTTCTTCTCCAGTTTAAGAACGTCCATCGGATCAATTTTTTCAACCATGAAAATCAAGATCGCCTATGAGATG